>DWDT01005503.1:0-10376 GCA_018245595.1 Microceris scylla
GAAAAACGTACGTGAGTTAAGCCGGTACATTTATAATCATGTGTATAAACACTCACGAAACATTTAATAGTAAAATGCCTATATTTTTTGGTATCTTCTATCTTTATCACACTATACGATCTACATCATATGAGAGAAGAGTTAAGCATGATCTGTCACGTTCAAACTGCGAATAAGGTTATGTTAAGTGAACAACTACTTGTATCTTACCTATCATGTGATTAATATATTAATGTTATTTAGCTGTACCTTTCGTGCGGTTCCGGTGTTCCTTTTATGAAATCAAGAGCGTCTACAACGGGTATGCCTTTTGCTTTTAAATATTTTTCAGCGCCAGTTTCAATTGGTACTCGTTTTCCTTGCACTACCCAATGTTTTTTGAACATAAAACCAATGTGCTGTCGGTTTAAAACTTGTGATAACTTCATTTCTACTGTTGTATAATGGCTATCAGTTTAATATAGTGTTTCAGGTTTAAACTCACGCAAGAACGATAGGTGATAATGCTCAAAAGTCATAATACAACAATTATATAATCTGTGAACTGACACTGACAGTTTCATAGTTTTTTCATAAGTCATCAAAGGCACCTTGATTATTCAGACATTTTTGTTTATGTTACTTTACATAATGTCAAAGTAAAAATTATTACGCTTAATATCACATTAAAAGTTACCACACTACTTAATTTGGGTGCATACTTTTTTTTAAAGACAACCCCCAAACATGAATCGTGTTGCTTTCAATTAAATTTACTACTAAACGAAATTTTCACAAAAGTACAACATGCTGACTAGAGCTCTACTAATTGATATTAATAATATTAATTGATATTATTAGTACGCCGTATTTCGCGGTACAACACGAATACTCTACAATAATTTGTCTGTTTTGCTGTCAGATCTGGTTCATTGGACTAAAAACTTTTGAGTAGGGTGCAGAACGCAATCTGTAGGTATTTTTAATACTACCTTTGTCTAAAACATTATTATCGTGTTGAATTTAAATGATTTATGAGTACCGTTATGTACGTTTATAAGTTAGTAAATCTTTGCATCTTCATAGTAAAACCAAAAAGATAAATTACTTTATGTCAACAATTTTCATAGATTCCAATTTATTCTTACTTTGTTCTTTTGTGGTTGAAACAATATAAACTATACTGCATACAGTAGGTATATAGGTAGGTAGGTATATATAATCTAGTTTTTTAGTACTCAGATAATTGACTTAAAAATAGAGTGGTTCGATTTTTACAAGTCGTATTAACGATACAATAATATCTTGAGACAATTCAGACATATTTATCAAAGAAACTAAATAAGCCTAGTGTTATGGTAATTAGATAGCTTATACAGGTAGCTTTAGTCTATGGGCTTAACTCTCCCTTTCTGAGTGGAGACCTGTATTCCAGCAGTACAATGATATAAGCTCAAAGAAGAAGGATAGATAACTTTACACCAATATATCCGGAACAAACATTTGTTTGTTACAGAAATCCGGGAACATTTAAGTCCCTTCAGTCTTGGGTGGGAATTGAGCCCGCATTTCTGGCTCAGTGATGACTCAAAACTTACTGAACCAACAGGTTAGTATTATCAGTACGATACAAATCTGTACTACTGGTATTTAAAACAGGATTTGATGAAATAAATTATAATATTTTCATTTTTGGTTTAGCGAGATCTCTTATCTTGTAAATGAATTGTAGATGACCAGCAGCTTCGGTTTTAACTTGCACCCGATCTTCAAACGGCATTTTATGGTGACGGTAACGGTACGGTATTTTCTATCATAATTTATCTTATTTATTTTCCAGTTACCTTTATTCGATTTTGACAAATTGTAGGAGGTGATATAACCCAATATTTGAAAATCTCACCCGTTATAGTGTCAAAAGGTCTTGTACAGCTTTTACAAGTGAAGTATTCGTGGTTTTTGTGTAGGACGAAAATTCAAGGACAGTTTCACGCAGGTCGGTAAACAAGACGTGAATGAAACAATAAATCATGTTATTGGAGTGTAAATTTGTTATTTTAGTTATTACAGGTTTTAGTAAATAACGATAGGGGTGCGCGAGTGGATAATGTGTACGAATTCATTAATCTGTGTATGGCTGACAACATCGCGGCCGCACTAATTTTACCGTCAATTTTTCGGATGTCAGTTCTGCTGCCTGTGAAAATATATAGAGATATTGGGCGGTTTGATTTAAATCGAATATTAATTCAATAGAAACCAGCGATAAAATAGTTACACTCGGTACCATGTCTCGGTACCATTAACTAATGATTGAGTTTTTTAATTCTTGTAGAGTGTATGTGGCCTAGTTTGGGTTGCAAAACATTCTGTATTGTCTTTGGTATTAAAAATTGTTAGAAATAGGACCCCTCTTCATTGTAATCTTGTACAAGTGTTCTCATAGCTTTTAATTATTGATAAAAGTACGTTTAGTATACTTTCGTAAAGATTTTTGATACCTACTTTGCTTCCTACATTAGATGAACAACATGAACGTAGGTTGTGGTTATAAAGAAAACAATAGGTCATTTCGTAAATATATATATTTAATTATATATCTTCCATCAATACATACAACGACACTGATAGGCAAATACAATTTCGGTTGCAATTGCAATATTGGGAAAACACTGTTTCTGATGATGCTGATTACAACGTATATTTGGCTTATAAACATTTGTTTATTTATTCATAATAATATTGGGAAGACATCGCGAGAGATTAAAGTAACATCAACACACAGCACCGTAGATTAGACACAATTTGGGCACATCGAGAACTTTCCATTGGGCGTATAATATTGATGGAGGAGTAATACTTTACAAAATAAAACTTATCCAAATATCTTCGGTGTATGCTAGGAGCTATAAAAATTGAAAATAATACAACTAATTAATTTCATAACTAGTAAGACATTACAATCCCTTACCACGAGATCAGCGACGAGTTGACGTCACCCGGTGTTGTTCTCCTTATTTGGTGTTCATAGCAGTTACCGGGTTCACGGGTGCGTTTATAGAGAAGTCGATATTAAACGATATTATGAAATACGTCTATCACTGCGACACTTCTTTAAATTAACCGCACACCGTTTGCTTCTCTTTTACATTGTTTAATTTTTCTGTAGTTGCAAAGAAATCCAAATGTATACAATTAAGTGAACGTGAGAAATCCCTTTGGTAATATTACAGTAACTTTACCAATTGGTGGGCCGGTAGATTTTTAAATCTTTGGATTTTATTGTATAAAAAAAAAACATTTAAAATCGTTTATGTCCGTCATCATTCTAACTATGCTTTTTAATTTAACCGCATATTGCAACAATTTGCGATACAAACATACAACACTTAGTAACTACTATAATATAATACCTAATTATTTTTATATAAAGTAACAAAATTAACTTATATTTACAGTAGTATTATTAAATTGATAGCAAAATTTTACTATTTTATCTATGTATACGTTTCTTCTTTTTTCCTCTTCTTCAGTACTTTAGTAGCGTTCATCAAAAGAAATACTCGAATGAAAATTGAGTTTACAAAATAATAATAATATTTATGATGATACATTTGAATGATTATTTATGTTTTGCGTCCGTGATATTTGCGCTAAGTGATAATATAAATCAAACAAAAAAGTTATTTATATATATATACATACAACAATTGAATTTGTCTTGAATTGTTAAGGCACCGTTGGTTGAATCGATAATTAGTAATTATATAAATGTTAAGATATTAATATAGAACCTTTGCCATAGTTAAATGTTTATTAATAAGCATAATAATTCCACTGGTGGATGTGCATGAGATCAAATCCGACATTTCATTTGAAATATAATATAATAAGTAAGAATGAAGATGCAGGAACGTACATAGGGGTTACTGAAACAATTTTAAATATGTCATAAGAAATTTGCATTGCAAACATTATGTGTCGTTGTAGAACATATCCCAGATCAGACCTGGTTCATGGTATATCACTTGATTCTGAACGAAAGCACTTAAAAACTATGTAAAGCGGTTGAACATTATTTAGATATAATTGTATACTGCAGCAACGAGAAATATTGTACTAGACATTTGTGATTTGAATGAAGCTATAGAATATTCCATCGGCAGCACGTCAAAGATAGAGCTGCCATCTAGGCGACAGTGCTGCCATCTGTTTAATAACCATGGTGCCACTGTCCACTACAAAGGGCATTCGAGTGGAGATGATGGCTTTGAATAACCGCAGCATCACATGACGTGGTGCTGTTAAAGTCTGCCTTTTCGTTAACGTTTAACATTGATAAATTTCATTGTAGTTTTATGTAGTTGCGTATTAATGTTGTGAGTGTGTGGTGGCGAGCGGAGGCCGCGCTGAGTTCAGTCGTCATCTTTCTTCTCCATTTTGGGTTCGTACATGGCGTGCAGCTGCTCAGGCGATATTCTAGAAAATTATAGTATTATTAGATATATTTACTAATATTCATATCACTGTTTTTAATTTAAATTATGTAGTCTTATTAATGAGTGAAAATTATCATAAAAATGTATTAAGAATTGCGGAAGTATGATTTTTAATAACTTTTTTACAGTATGTGATGATAGCACTTATAATGTAACTTATATTACGTATATAGTACATAGTAAAATAAACAGAAGAAAATTGAAGATAAAAAGACCATCAAATAAACCTATGAAGGTACACTATCCAGTAACAATCTACCAAGAACTTTAAAAGGTCTGAAATATTTAAAATTATTTCTGAACAAAAATAATAAATAGGTCATTCTAATTTCGAAACATCGCGTTTTGTAGTAGAAATTTCCTCAGAGATACCTAAGTCCTTATAGATGCCCAGAATCTAATCTTCAGGAGGGGTCTATTAGCAGGGGTCTATTCTTTGACCTTAAATAAATTCTGACTTCCTCATCAAACTCATTGCCCCTAATAATACTAGCTGCCTCTTTAAATTCATTCGTCGTAAACCAATCCCGTTTTGGTATCTGATCTCCCTGAACGATAGGCACTAACCCGAGCAAGCTCTGCAGGTCGCAGACGAAGCGGTAGACGTAGCGCTTGCCGGCCGTCTTGTGGATGATGTTCTTGTCGTAGTAGTAGCGCAGGCCGCGCGACAGCTTCTCGTAGTTCATCTTCGGCTTGTTCTTGCGGATGCCCCAGCGCCGGGCCACCTGCACGAAAACCAGTGTACCTTTAGATTCGACGCTTATGTTGACGATTATCCTTGAGTAAACATAACAACGACTACATCATCAATCGTTTTTTAATGTCCATATATAGTTTTTTAACGTAAATCATCAACTTTAATCTTTCTATGATTCTGGTGCTTGACATGGATCTGCCCTCACAATATTAAGGGTTACGTCATATTCTAGGTACTAATTGCGGGTTAGCAGACTTTATACGCCTCAGAAAAGAAAAATTATATACATATAATGTTACTAATGTGTAATCATATTTGACTAATGCGGCAAATTCTGGATAGGTACAATTAAACAAAGTACAAAATGTCCACCTCGTCAGGATCAGTGAGCTTGAACTCCCAGCCGTCGCCGGTCCACGAGATGAACCCCTGGCAGCTTTTGTCGGTGAGCAGCTCGAGCAGGAACTGCCATAGCTGGATGGGTCCTGAACCTGGGCAAATGGCGTACAGTTGCTTTACGATATACGATGCACTTTATTTACAATGGTTTTAATACTAAACGATCGTTCAAGAGTCAGAAATGGATACCAATAACCTATTTGTTCAACTACCCTCGAACAGCTTTATACAGATCTATATTGTCAATCTGATAGTTTGAAAAGTTTGTCTGACAAAAACTTATGCTAAGTTAACCATACGGTTGCTAAACTACATATGTATATACTAATGTACATTCATAATATGAATACTTTTTACAGCCAGACATAGAACATAACAATTGTTTCATTAGACACATATTTATTCTGGTTGGGAATCGAACTTACAAGCCCCGGTCAAGCATTGAGGTTCTTTAAGCAGGGCAGCTAGGTGTATATAGGGTGGTGATACGTACCAGTGAAGCAGGGTGTAGAAGCCGGGTAGGGCAGCTTGTCCTGCGGCAGCAGCGGGTGCTGCTCGGCCGGCCACTCGGCCCACTCGGCGCACGCGCCGCCGTACTCCGCGCCGTAGCCCTCCCCGTACACCTCGCCGCCGTACCGCGCGCCCGCGTCTGCACCATAACACACTGTCACACCGCTCTAAACATCTACAATACTTCACCTCATACATTGTTATCATTATTGTCTTGTCACAGAAGTCATTATTATTCCTCCAGGTACAGTATTTAACACATACTACATTCATTCATCATCATTCTACTCCCGTCTACTGCTGGACATAGGCCTCTTCAATAGCACGTCCCTGAGCTTGAGAAACACACACGAAGAATATTTTTATGTCTTAACTTTGCCGAGCTAAATCAGACTAACTGAACTAGATGCCAAATTCGCAGCTAAAGATTTTGTTCGATGATAATTATGGATACAACCTACTTATTATCAAAGGTTAATACCGGGATATGTCATTTGAATTAGAGGGATAATAGACCTTGTGTTATCAATATTTATCATTCGTAACAATATTTTGACAATACAAAAAACAAAGTGCTTTCATAGTGTCCTTTCAATTATGAAGAATAGTTTTTTGATATGAGCTACAGCAAGGACAATACATTATAAAAATACAAAATTTAACTAATTAAATGATACATAAGTATTCTTTTTAACGGACATTATCATTTAATGCATGAACGCGCGGCCTTCCAATAAATAAATAGGTATTTAAATTTGGAACTCGATAAGTTGACACTTGCAAAATTTAACTAAACATTAAAAAACCGTACTTAAAAAAAATAATGACATCGTAGAAAAAAGGAATAAAGCTGAAACTAAGTACTAAATTTCCCTGAGAAAAAATAGCTATTCGAAATTAATTAACGGAAAAAATATAAGATTTTTAGTTAAATAAAATTCCTGCGTTAATTAAATAGTACATTTTATAGGTGTTGATGATGCATGTAAAACAGTTAGCGTCTTCGTTTTTAATTTAATACAAACGGCAATTAAATACTGTATAATGCGTTCTTTTGTATTTTGTTACGGTCCTGTGATCTCCGCTAATTACTACTTCTTTGTTGTTTTATATCGTTTTGTATATTTGTTTCTCTGTAAAGAACGATCAAGCAAGACCTTGCAGAACGTATTCATTTTTAAGCCTAAACATGCTTAGTTGTAACATGTGCCTTTTTAATGACCTTTGTTATATAATGACTTCTTCTGAGTAAGCCAACGCATTAGTGAATAGTGAATAAAACAGTCATATCTTTTGACCTGATAGAGTGAAAAAATTGTGCAAACATACTTACAATTTTATGCGTATTTTAGATGTAATGGTACTTGAATTTTTCTAGACATTTTTAATGATCTGACATGATAGGTTATTATTATTAAGTAATTATAATTTGTTTAATTTTATGTGTGTATGTTAACACATAAAAAGACTGGCATGTTAGACATTTTGCGAGAACTAATACTGATGACATTTGTTTTATATTGACAGATTAATTTAAAAGTGTGTAAATATATTATAGCAAGGTAGACTGCAGCGTAGCGTAGGACGACCTCCGATCCGCTGGTCCGACGACATTCGTAGGATCGCCGGTGGACAGTGGATGAGGAAAGCGGAGGACCGAACAAAGTGGCACGCTCTGGGGGAGGCCTATGTTCAGCAGTGGACAGCTGTAGGCTGATGATGATGTTGACATGTGTCTTTATACGAGTTAAAAACAAAAATCCTTCAATACTAATAGATAGGTACCGTAATATATAAAGAATAGAAAGAAGTAGGTACTCGTAGTTGACAAGTATATAAAAGTGATAAATAATTCATTTTGTATGTAGTATCTAAGTTTATTTGGATAACGCAAAATATTGCATTATTTTATTTGTTTTAAATATCATATTAGATTATTTTAGTTCCTAGTTCGTATATTATTGGAAGTGCTAGTCGCGCGCGCCCGAGCTCAAAAAGGAAACTCACGTAGTCGTTCCGAAGACCCAGCGATCACGTCAGAGAAGCCAATATCATTTTTATCATACCTCACTATAACAATAATTATCATTTTATACGCATTTCCAAAAATATAAAACTTTTTAATGAATCTTATTTAAGATTTTATTTTTTCTTACATAATTTTTATAATACCTACTTGGAGGGAAGTGAGCATTTAGATTTTGTTATAACTTTTTTATTTCTTAATAACTAATTTTAATT
This sequence comes from Microceris scylla, assembly GCA_018245595.1. Classification (NCBI taxonomy): domain Eukaryota; kingdom Metazoa; phylum Arthropoda; class Insecta; order Lepidoptera; family Hesperiidae; genus Microceris; species Microceris scylla. The sequence continues at coordinate 8,326 of DWDT01005503.1, forward strand.
GATATCTTATAACTAAACACATCCAGCACTGGTAATTTTAATTGATAAAAGAATTTAATTTCTAAAAGTTTCAACGCTTAAAGCTTTAATTTGCGACAACCTTCCGTTTCTTGTTTGTCTTCAAACAAGCTCTATCATATAAATACTGCATATTTAAAAATTTAGAAGTGGCAAGAGTGTCTACACACAGCCTAAGGAACCTGGAGGACACGTCCCGATCTTTTACAGATGTACACGTATTTTGTACATATAAATTTAGATTTGTGCAAAGTGCTTCGAGACTGTTTATTATTTAAGACTAATACTTTGGCAAGGTAGGCGCCGGCGCGGTGGGCGAGAGCAGGGAATCGTCCGGGGCTGCGAACGTAGCCTCTCGTATGGAGGTGGAGTGCCTGATCGAAGCACGCCTTTTCTCCCGGATCGCGTGCGCCAGGAAGAAGGTGCAGAAAATCCCGGTACTCTGAAACAAGTAACATGATTGACATGTTATAAATATTAACATGTACAATAAATATTACAAATTGTTTTTATTATTAAACGAAAATAGACAATTATGGTAGAATTGCGGATAAGTAGGTACCTCCTTGCACCCCTGTAATTGAAATACCCTTCGTGGAGAATATTTTGGCCATAAATCATTACAGCGGTAGTCATACTTTAAAAACATGTACGAAAAACAATGAAGCATCAAATCCGGAAAATATTTAAATTTTGAATAAATGGCTACAGAGGGAATTTGCGAAATCAAAGGGTGAAAACTTTAAAATAAGATTACTTTAGAAATATTATATCGTTATACAGGTACTAGATTATATTTATGACATTTGGCTACAATATTTATAGAAAAACGTAGTGGAGCTCATTAACAAGCAGAAATATGTAAGCTGTAGGTACATAATGGTATACAGATATAAAATAATAAAGACAAATAAATATGTAATAGTGTCATGAGGTGGTCTGTGTGTTAAAATAGCATTCAGATAGAATTCATTTCCGCGTAAGGAATTTTAAATTGAATTTTTTTTTTTGCTTCTATCTCACATGCTGATCATTTTCACCGTAGTTTTAACGTGCTACTGTCAGACAAGGGTTTCCACCTCCCAGAGCGAGAAGAATTAGGGACAAAGTCTCTCGAACTGGGCACGTACACAGCTTTGGAAACCATATTTCAGTCAGTTCAGGTCAGATTTTGCGGATTAATTAGTCTTGAGCGGGTGGAGGAGGTGAGGTGGGGATAAAAGCTAAAGTAGAAATAGATGGAGTAGTCCATTGCTTACATTTAAACGCAACCGTAACGTGGGCGTAACCGACACAGCCTTCCCACTTTCTACTGTTACGAAATTTCTGGTAGGGGAAATATTTTCATCATCAGCGAGGTATCATTGAGCTGCTTAGACGTACCGAGAATACGCAATCACATTTTCAAACTATAGATTAAGTAAAAGACTTATTATTCGTACATAGGCATTTATTTTACGTCAAAATCATATTGATATAAAATATTCTTGTCATACTCTATAGGCGTAATAGATTGAAAGAAAATTCCGAAAGAAAATCTCTCGACATTGTTTATGGTTAAGTTAACTAAAGTGATTAGCAGTAGGACTTTGTCATATTAGTCACATTAACTAAACAATAACATAAAATATACTCAGTGTCAATTATGTGCATGTTCAGCAATGAAGGAATGCAGACTGATCTGATGATTATGATAACTGTAGGTACGCTAAGTTTTTGTTCAAATAGATGATTACAAAATAAAACGAATCGTCACTAATATGCATCAACGTTCATTATTTAGGTTTTTACCATGTCAATAAAAATACTCGCTTAAACATGATGGTTAAATTTGCTTGGTTTTTTCCTTAATACTATTTTAGTCCTGACATTAGCTACACCTAAAACATTATTTTCTTATCTTGTTTGCATTTAATTGGGTAAAACCCATTATTCCCTATTGCATAAATGTATCTCAATAATTTTTTTTTTTTATAAATTCTAAGGTGTGCAGGTTTCCTCACGATGTTTTCCTTCACCGTTAGCAAGTGATA
>DWDT01005504.1:0-10376 GCA_018245595.1 Microceris scylla
TTTTTCGACCCATTACAATTCCACTGCTGGAATACGGGTCTCCTCTCATAGTGAGAGGGTTAAGGCCATAGTCTGCCCCGCTGGCCAAGTGCGGGTTGGCAGACTAAGAAAATTCTATGTTGCAATGATATTATTTTTGGAGATTTTAAAAGTTGTTACTAAAAATGATGACCGACTTATCAAGCAAGCTTTTTAACTAACCCTGTTCAGAATGAACTCATCATTCTACTGTACCTTAAACACTTTTTTAAGCGACCATTTTTATAGTTTAATTAAAAGTGTGACAGTCCCTACTACTACAAGCTTCCCTTTTGTCTTTTTAAAAAGTTTCCTTGTCTATCGGATGTGAAAAGCCCTTTAACGCATTACAATATTAAACTCCATCGTGTTCAACTCGAGCCGAGAACGAGTCCGTGGGGGAAGATATCGATTCATAACAATAAAAGCTTAATACCTACGTCACTGGCTTCCACTCCACTACAACCTAATAAACAGATACGTAGTCCCGATACCTGGGACTGATACGTAAAAGGTTAATTTTGCATATAAGTGCAATAGAAATAATAATTATTATAATCAACTTTATTATACATCATAAAGAAGAAATATTGACAAAACGAGTGGTACAAGATAATGAAATGCTGGTACACCGATTAATCAAGTTTAATGAAAATCACGAAAATCCTATTGGGATCTTCCGGAATATTATCACTATCAAGATACAAATTAAGTGCCGCGGCAGCGGCACGCTGCGCGTTAAGTATGCGCGCGCGTGCGGCTACCGAGATACTAATCTCCTAACAGAGCCCATTTGAAAATGCTAAATTTTTAATCTTCGATAAAAATATGTTCTTTCTAATTTCAGCACATTTAAACCAGTTTTCTAGTAGGTAATATTCATTGTTACGCAAATAATTGTAGTTTTTGAAAATATTTCATCTAAATAAGAAAATATAAGCAAGTGAAATATGCTAGCTCACGTTTTGTGATCCTATCTATCTTGACAGAATAAGTGAAATTTTTATTGTGTACCAACTTAGCAAAATCATTTGTTACGTGAGTTAGGGGTGTCCCTCTAGAAAATACATGATGTTTGTTTTCGATGCATCGCATCAAGGCTCTGCATCGATACATTCCGATGCATCGGATAGAAACATCGATGTTTTATAACATCGAGTATTCTTTTTAATTGTATCATAAATATGGTCAGCTCTCCTAAACACACAAATAATGACCTTTTTTTTGGGCTAGCGCAAATTTTAAATTCGGGAAGGTAATCTAACGACGACCTTTTTTTTTTAGTAAGGCGTGTTGGTTGCAAGTGCGACAGCCAATCGGGAGGTCCCGGATCGAAAACTACAAAATTTTCTAACTTAGATTTCCTAGTAGTGGTTCGGAGTCTGGATATGTGCCCGATGCATGGCAATAGGCTCACCACCTATTCCATAGTGGTACGTAAAAGTAATCGTTGAAACGTGAGAGTATTCTGAATTTCTCTGTCTACCTCTTCGGGGATTACAGGCGCGAAGTTACGTTTACGCGCTACTAAATTGTATATTCACTTCTCCAAATTATAAATTTAAAGGTTAACATTTTCAATTTCTACTGTCACAATTGTTCACGGTTATCTGAAACTGTAACGAGTACATATCATTAGCTGGTAATTGATTCGATGTTTTCGGCAAATACATCGATGCATCGACTACATCGACAGCTTTACAGTACGATGCATCGAGTGTATTCGATGCATCGATGTAAATCGAAAATCCCTAGTTCGATGTAAACATTGAACGCTACGTTATTGGTTTGGCCCTAAGTGTGTTCTAAAAGTTGTAAAATATGAGTTCGAGACGAGAAATAGGTGTTGTGCAGTGCCTCTGTGTTTTAATACGACTATAAAAACCCCGGACAAGTTATTTATATTCTTTCCTTATGATAAAACAATAAGAAATTAGTGACTTAAACCTCGAAGACGTGATTTAAAAGGAATGTTTCCCCATACTGAGCTTTATTTCAGTGAAGATCACATTGACGTAAGTATTTACTTATGTTTATAGATTCCGCTTAGTTTCTAAACCATTATAAAGCTGCTCGATATTTAAACTTACTACCTCGATGCATACATGTGGTCGAATAATGCCCACCAAGTATGCCATTTACGATATTTTTTTTTAACTTAGACTACCTCGTTGGTCGAGTGGTTGCAAGCGCGACTGCCGATCGAGAGGTCCAGGGTTCAAAACCCGGGTCGGGTAATATTGGATTTTTCTAATTTAGAATTTCTAGGAGTGACTCGGAGTCTGGATGTGTGCCCAGTGTATGGCAATAGGCTCACCACCTATTCCATTGTGGGACTTAAATGTAACTGGTGAAACGTGGGGGTGTACTACACTCCTCTGCCTACCCCTTCGGGGATTACAGGCGTGATGTTACGAAGAAATTTCGCACTCGTTCCAGGCCTGCCTATGTAATATTAGTAATAATACTTTCTTAAAAGAAGTGTCGTGTGTGGTGTTAATTATGGGTGTGACCTTACCAAGTGCAAGAACTTGTAAGAATTTTCGGTCTACCACCTAACCATTAGCGGTGCACCACCCGGCTCATTAGCAGCAGAGGCGGTACATTTTCAATCAAATCATCTGTAAATAACAATAAACCTATTTTCAACTTTAGTGCATTCAAATACGGTCCAAATTCGAATGTTGCTTTTCATAAATTTCGACTACCGAACTTCCAAGGTGGTAGAAGTTGGCATTCTTTGCGTGCCCATGATTAATAAATTATTAACACATCAGAGGAGCCGATTTTGAAAGAGTTTGTTTTTACTTCCAATGTGTAGTTGCTTCTTAGGGTTGGATTGATTGAAAAAAGTAGCAAGAAAAGTGAAAATTCTATAACATATTCTTTCTCAAAGCGTATCACTACAATATTCACAGTTTGTCATTAAAAAGTTCAATCGAATTAAAAGTCCGAAACTAGTTGGGTCATCCCGAAAAACGTACGTGAGTTAAGTAGCAATATAATCATATATACGAGAATGTAAAAGAGTCATAATTGGTGTAGATTTTAATAACAATGAAATAAATTTTACTTTTCAACTAAAATGGTATTCCTAATTTCAATCAGTGATCGCCGACAATGGAGAGCTCAAGTGGTGTTGACAAGAGATGGTTTAATTAAGTAGATTTGGCAAAGGAGCGTGGGTGGCGGCTGCGGCCCAATTAGTGACGGCTTCGGCAATAGTCCTGGGGGATTATGCAGTTTGGGCCAAGGCAGTGCGTTTTGCAATTGGAGAGTTTCATAATAAATTCGCGTCGGTATAACCAATCAAGAAAATCCCAGGAGCGGAAGGAGTGGCGCCGATTAGGGGGGCTTATGTCCAGCAGTGGACATCTAGAGACTGAGGATGATGATGATAACTAATAATTTTTATGTCCTTTAATTTGGCTACAACGAGAGTGAATAATGGTAAGAGAATTGTCGCAGCTCTATTTAGAAGTCTTTCTCTAGCTTAAGAATGTATTGCTTTGATATTAATGAAACGTGATTAGGTTTTGAATAATTTTGTAAATGAAGGTTAAAATAATACAAAAAAAATGATTTAGTGACAAAAAAACATTAGTATAAAATTACTTAGACAGGCGCACAGCGTTCCGCTAATCGTCTGTCCTCTGTCCCGTAAACTAAACAGGGCTCTGACAGACACCAATTGTTTTCTTGGCCAGCGGACACCCGAAAGTAATGTCCAAAAAGATATTGAGGCTTTGCCGAATATATTTAACGATTGTAGCGTAAAACAGGCCACGTTGCGTTGTTTGTTGTCGCTCTTCGTTTCCAGCTTTATGTACTCGTAAACTTCTTTCGACAATTCACGCCTTGGTTACTTCTTTAAAGTTGGTCAATTTGTTTTTGCGTGGACGGGTAATGTTTTCGGACAACACCGTTGACCCTCTGAGACTGCCCGGGTAAGGAGGGAATCCTGGCGGCCCGTAGATTTGTAACCACGCGGCGAACCCGCCGCGGTGTACAAACGGCATCGATTCGAATTTTCGAACATAGATTTTTATCGAATTTTCGAACATTCGAATTTCGAAAATTCGAATATCGATTTTTCTTTTTTTAAGCGATTCATTCTTGCGTGTACATACATACATACCATACATATCTACATTTTGACACAAATTGTTATAAGTACCTATATATAATACGCGAATATTTGTTTATTTTAATTACATGTAAGGCATGTACAATTTAATTTATATAATTATTATATTGATATTCTCAGCAAATATTATATAATGTACAGATGCTAAATTAAAATATATGTAATACATCAATTATACCGAAACGCCAGTTAACAGATACACGAAACAATCCCAGAACAACGCAAGAAAAAAAGGCATTCTCAACGAAGTATTCTCTTCATGTACGAGTACGTACAGATGCTAGATGTTAGCTAATGGTTAAATCTGTCCTTTCTTATGTTGACATGTGTGTCATACATCGAGACACGATGTCACAACTAATACGGAACACGTGTTGCCGCGAACCGCCTCACGTGTTAACACTTCAGCACAGGCGATGCGGAACCCTACAGCGGCGCGATCACTCTTGATGTTCTGACACACTCATATCTGTTGAGTATTTAGTATCGGAATGTTTGGCATTTGATTCAATGCAATTATTATTATTATTATTACACTATTACGTTGAGTCTAGATTAAGATCAGTTGTAATGATACTAAGTAAGTATGCGAATTAGGTTTAACTCTTCAATTGATAAAAAACGTATGAACTTACTTGTTTAATATAGTAATAAACGTAACATCACGCCTGTACTCCACGAAGGGGTAGGCAGAGGAGTGTAGCACACTCCCACGTTTCACCCGTTACGTTTAAGTCCCATGGAATAGGTGGTGAGCTATTGTCATACACCGGGCACAAATTCAGACTCCGAATCACTACTAGAAATTCCAAATTAGAAAAATCCAATAGTACCCGACCCGGGATTTGAACCCGGGACCTTCCGATCGGCAGTCGCGCTTGCAACCACTCGACCAACGAGGCTTCTACATTCATGAAAATCATTAACGCTTTAACCCGTCATTGTTAATTTGAACATCGCGAAGGGCCAAGGGTGCCAAAACATCGGATTGTCTGAGAAGAGGCGTGATGACACTAAACCGATACAATGGATCTGTGACGTCATCGCTATTACCTATGACGTCATCGCTGTTATCTCATTACCTAGACACGACTTTATTATTTCCATTTCAAAGAAATTGCATTTATCTTCCAAAATCAGAACAGCTGAATGCTCATTTTAAATATATTATCTTATGTACTGATCAAGTCTGCCAACCCGGTCTTAGCCAGCGTGGCAGACTATGGCCTTAACCCTCTCAATATGAGAGGAGACCCGTATTCCAACAGTGGAATGATACACGGGTCGATCATTATTTATTCATAGGTACTAATCCCCAGCCTGTGTGTGGATTATGGACAAAAACCCTTCAGTACAGGCCTATGTCCACTCGTAGACGTAGCCAGGCTGATTATGATGAAGATCTTATATATTAAGCAGTCAAACCAAAGGGTTGCAGGAAAACGTGTAGGACGCCCTCCGGCCCAGTGGGATGACGATCTGCGAAAGGCTGCAGGCAGATGCTGGATGCAACAAGCCGAGGACAGGGCGCGATGACGCTCATTGGGGGAGGTCTATGTCCAGCAGTGGACTGAAACAGGCTGATGATGATGATGATTCTGTACTTGTCCTTTGTTTGTGTGTATTCACACACACGCATACAATACACACATACACACAATAACACATACAATTATATTATCAAAATTGGTTCCTGTAACTATTGTGTGGGAGACATCTTAAGATAACCAGTTCGTTCAGGTCAAGCGGCCCCACGATCCAGGTGGCACTGGTTTCCGTCAACCAGCTATTCAGATCTGAGCTGCACTTTCAATGTCAAATGATAAATAAATTTAAAGTGCGTTTTACATAAAATTTATATGCAACGAATTCCTTAGATGGTTTTGTTATAATATAATAAAAGTTACATGAGTCACCGAGTTCGATGAGTGACCAGATGGGTCAGTTACTGGCTGATGGAGGAGTCAGAAGTCTTCAAATTGATGAGCCTGTAACAAGAGAGTGGTCACCACAGAAGTATGTCAAGTCTTCAAGAATGGTGATTTGGTGCTAGTGCTTTCTACCTACCCCATAAGGATCCGTAATCAAGATAATATATTAATAGGAAAAAGTTAAGTGGATTTAGAATACTTATTCAAATTATTCTGTTCTCTCTGCCCAACACTTTAAACATCAAAGGATATACGTAATATGCATGACTGTATAAAACAATGATTTTCGGCAACATGGCATTAACAAAAATCCCGCTCATTACAAAATCACCCTTTCTTAGAGAGGGGCGCTTTTAACCACCCTATTTACGTAATGACAAGAAGGGATGCAAATTTTTGAATCTACATCAAAGTAATGTCACAGATCCTTAATTCCTTGAGACGTCGTTCGATCGCAGGAGAGAAGAGATAAACTAGTTTGTCCACGTTTAAATAGTTAAGATACTATGTTAAACGTGAACTGTCGCTGAGCTTTTGGTGGATATGCGAAAATATTTATTACCTCAGAAAAGTCACACGGCTTTGCAAGCACAGTTACAAAAATGTAAACAAAACATCTCCGAATTATTTGTTGATTTGACAATCTCTCAAGCCGAAGGGAATGCCAGTAGCTACAGCATATTGAGACCTTTAAATGAGAAGGTAGCAATTAAAAGATTTGCCGACGGCTTGCGGGATCGTCGTTTGAGCACGATCATTGCGGCTCGTGATTATACTTCTTTAACAGAAGCTATCCAAGGTGCGCAGGATGAGGAGTTATCAGCACCAGGCACATCAGGAGAGGTCATGGGAAGTATGTACAGGCATTCCTGGTCTTCAGCTAGGCGTGGGCAACGAGGCAAGGGCAGACCGCGAAGTTTCGGTTCGTGGAGCCGGGGATATAGCAACCCCACCCCTCATCGTCAACGCGGTCCATAGTTACAGGTACCGTACTATAATAATTATTACTATCGGAACAATTTTGGTAATAGGGCTAGGCAGAATCGAACCCGCGGACGCGGTTCGGGAGGGCACGGCAATCGAAATTAGCAACCGAGCGCGCGCCCGACACCGATGCGCCAAATCATTAAACGCTGAATCAGTTTTTTCGTGCCTGATGTCATCTGTTCATGTAACAATTTAAATAAGGTTTTGTTTATTATTTGTCAATCTAAACATTATTGGTTAATTGACACTGGTGCTTCAATTTCAGGTGTTAAGTTTGAATGTTTAAAATGGTTAAGTTTAACTTTCCAAAAAGAGAGAATTAGTGTCAAAGGTATTGGTGGTGATGTAATCTTTGAAGGATTTGTTTATTTAACTTTAAATCATAATGGATTTAACTTTAGTCATAAGTTTTACGTATTTAAAAAATTACCTTGTAGGACTAGCGGTATAATAGGTCAGGACTTTCTTATGAAGTATAGAGCCGAATTAAATTTTAAGTTTAATACGCTACGATTTTTAACAGATAGTTTGAATTATGTTCAGTTGTCATTTGATTGCAACGTGCCGAGTAATAATGGTTATCTAAGCGTACCAGCGCAAAGTGAATCTATACATTATATTCCTACGCATTTAAAGGATGAATGCGTGGTTTTAAAACAGCAGTTATGCGATGGTGTCTTTTTGGCTAATACCCTGAACCTTCCAAAAGATGGTAAAATTCCAATAAGAATTTTAAACACCCGCGATACCGACGTCGCATTAAATTATTTTCAGTTAAATGTTGAGACATTCGATGATTATTTTATTTGTCAGTTTGAGAAACCGCCGGTAAATGCGGATAGAGTAAAGAAATTATTTTCGTTAATAAATTTTAATGGTTTGAGTGACGAGGAACAGCGGTCAATTGAGAACTGTTGTGTTAAATTTCCGGACATTTTTCATTCACCGGGTGACAAAATGTCAACTACGTCTGTATTATGAGCAAAAACAATTGAATTAAAACCACACACTATTCCTATTTACACTAAACCGTATCGCTTGCCTTATGCACAGAAATCGGAAATTAATATAATCAAATAAAAAATATGTTGGATGATGGAATAATTGAGCAGTCTAGAAGTGCGTGGTCCAGTCCTTTGTTGCTGGTGCCCAAGAAACCAGACTCCACGGGTATCAAGCGATGGCGCGTAGTTATTGACTACCGTAAATTGAATGACCATATCCAAGATGATAAATTCCCCTTGCCTAATATAACAGAAATTTTAGACTCTTTGTCAGGAGCAGTGTATTTTACTCATCTGGATTTATATCAGGGTTTTTACCAGGTTAAATTGAATAAAAATAGTAGGCATTGTACTGCATTCTCGACAGGTTGCAATCAGTACCAAATGACAAGGATGCCTATGGGACTTAAATCAAGCCCAAGTAGTTTTAGTAGAATGATGACCATAGCCATGACAGGTCTTAATTTTGAAAACTGCTTAGTATATCAAGATGACTTAGTAGTAATTGATCGTAATTTACAATCCCATAATAAAAATTTAATGGATGTTTTTAATAGATTGCGAAAGGTAAATTTAAAATTAAATCCGTCAAAATGTCAATTTTTGCAAAAAGAAATTCTTTATTTAGGCCATAAAGTATCAGAAAAAGGTATATTACCCGATTTTGAAAAAATTAAAGTTTTAGAAAATTATCCTAGGCCACAAAATACAGATGAAATAAAACATTCTGTAGCCTTTGCCAATTACTACCGCAAATTTATTAAAAACTTTGGAGAATTAACACAACCCTTAAATAAATTGTGTTGTAAAAACATTAAATTTTTTTGGTCCAAAGAATGTGAACTCTTTTCAAAAATTAAGATCTGCCTTAATAAGTCCCCCTGTCCTACAGTATCCTAACTTTTCAGAAGATAGTATGTTTGTTTTACAGACTGACGCCTCAGGGAAAGCCATAAAAGCATAGATCAGTCTTGTGTAATAGTGATGGTCGACCTGTAGCTTATGTTAGCCGAACTTTAATTATGGCCGAAATTAACTATCCTATTATTGAAAAGGAACTCTTAGCAATAGTATGGAGCGTAAAGCATTTTCGACCTTATTTATACTTAAGACAGTTTAAGATCGAAACCGACCATCGTCCCTTAGTTTATTTATTCACAATGAAAGATCCTTCATCTAGGTTATCAAAGTTTAGGTTGTTGTTGGAAGAATATAATTTTATTGTAGAATATAAAAAAGGAAAGTCTAAGTCGGCAGCAGACGCGTTGTCACGCATTGTCGTTAGTTCAGACGATTTAAAAACTATGAATGAGCAAGTAATTAATATTTTAACTAGAGCTCAGCTTAGAAAAATAAATATGAGCAACGGAAGTACACCAAGTAATACTTTATCGGTTGATAATATTGACACTAGCTCGAGGCCTGATCAACCAAGAGTTGTGGAGATAATTAAAAAACCGAAAAATATTACTGAGCTTTTGCTGATCACTAATAGGAAGTTGAGTATTTTATTAAAAAGAGGTGTGTTTTTCGAGAGATATCGATATTATACATACGTCCCTAGTAAGTCCACTATATATTTAAATACAATTTCTCGATCATCGATTACGCGTGACGAATTGGTGAGAGATTTGTTATTTTTGTGCAAGTAGTTAAATATAAAGGAAGTATTCATACTAAGAGATGAAACTAATAAAGATCAGATTAGATTTTCTAGTAGTGGTTCGGAGTCTGGATCTGTGCCCGGTGTATGGCAATAGGCTCACCATCTATTCCATGGGACTTAACGTAACTGGTGCTACGTGGGAGTGTTCTGCATTCCTCTGCCTTCCTCTTCGGGGATTACAGGCGTGAAGTTACGAAAGTAATAAAGACTTTATAAGTGGACTCATAGAAATAATAAAGGGTGACGTTAAATGGTCCGGACCATGCGTATGTATTGTAAATAATGTGCAACGGATAGATAATTTAGATAATAGGCGGGTCATAGGCCTCCCCCAATGAGCGCCATCGCGCCCTGTCCTCTGAAATAAATGAATATATACATACGTCTTCGTTATTTGACAGAAACTAGGGCCGACAGGGTAAACACGAGGGCCTCTGCCCAAAACTGTTCTGTACGAGACATTATTTAAACGTAATATCGTACAGGTAGCAACGAAATAGACAGAAAAGTGTAACACTTCCAGTTATTACCAGTTTTGTTTTATACTAATAATAATAATCGACCCATTATAATTCCACTGTTGGAATATGGGTCTCCTCTCATATTGAGAGGGTTAAGGGCGT
>DWDT01005505.1:0-10375 GCA_018245595.1 Microceris scylla
CTACTCTAACCTAATCTAACCTAACCTTCCAGCCTAAGCTGAACCCTATTTAATATAATGTTATGATGATTGATCATATAGATCTGAGCTCTGTTTTTCTTGGCACATATTACGTGATGATTGACATAAATTTACCTAACTTCTTTATTTCTGAACCGATTTAAATGAATAAAACACAAAATGTTAAGTGAAGCCATTGACAGTATAATCCTGAAAATAGCATGAATGCTGTTTTCAGGATTATATCGTGAATCGGAAAATCAGATAAGCCGTTTCTGAGATTAGCATCCACAAACATACAGACATACACTCAAACAGACAAAATGAAAAAACATTGTTTTAGGTTCTCTTGCGTATAAAGGTCCCCCATTACGAATTATTAAATATATTTGCCATGTACAGACAGCGAACAGTTACAGTTTTAGTATATATGTATGTATATAATTATTTACAGTCTCTTTTCTACAAAATTAAACTTTTCTTATAAAAAGAAAGAACTGCCATTGACCAAATTTAGACAGCTTTACCTTCATAGCACGTTTAAGCTTACAGAGATCGTTTATCTCAGTGTTAAACTTTATCAAAATTAACATTATCATCATCGGTCTATCTACTTGAACTTTCTTTGAAAGTTAAATGTATATGTGAGCTACTAAATTAATTGTGACATAAGTTTACCCCTGGCCAGTGCTGCCCACTATGTCGTCACATATCCATCACCCGCTAATGTTATGGACGCCGCTGATCATACTCTAAGCATACATTCTTGCACCGTGTACTTAATGGAGTAATGTTGGTTATAAGCAAAAAGTAAATCGTTTTATATAGCGATGGAATGCAGCTCTGACCGTCCTTCAGGCTATTAAGGGACGACGACTCGCCCTAAATTACCATAACGTGCTTGCGGTCGTTAAAATAAAATTAGTTAATTGGTTAAAAACCCATTTCGGTCATATTATACATTATAAGTACTCGATTATATTAACGAAAGTTGGTCGTATTTCTTGAGCATAATGAAATATAATAATTGCAAACGATAAGTAAATATGTCTTATAACCTCAAATACACGGAACAGGAAAATAATAGCGGATTATAAAGGTATGTCTCCGCTCAGTACCGTAGTGAGTACTAACACGGTCGAAGGGGACCATGTACATTTAAAAAGCGAGCTGTAGTATTTTTAGTGCTTGCTGAGAATTTTGAAAATGTTGCAATTAATTATTTTTCTTAATGGATGGTGAGTATGAATTAATTGTAAAGTTTAACAAATGGCTGGACAACGCGCATCCTCTAACACGAAATGGCTTGAGTTTACAGGTCTGTGATAACCATAATATTAGTTAACTAAATAAGCATAAGTACGTCTGTTATATAATATGTGATGATGGACATAGCAAAGTATGAATGATAATTGAATATTAATTTGAAAAGCCACAAAACGCACACATGTCCTAGCAAAAATGGCAAAAGTATCTCGGTGTTTGACCTTTGCCGGCGCGCGGCGGCGGCGGCCGCGTTCTCACGGGAACGGCGCTGATTGCGCCGCGCGCCCCGCGCCCTGCCAACTGTGGATTACCTATTTGTACACCACTAATGTTTACTATATTTGTTTGAAAACATTTCTCATTGTAAAAATCTGGCCTCGAATGCTTACTATTGATTTAACCTAGACATACATAGTTGTTCATCAAATCGGCATATTCCAGAGATAGACCTATTGTAGATGTGTCAGATAAAGAAATGCCTTTGAACTCTTCTTTTTTTTTAGAGTTTTGTCTGCACACACAGGATCTGATTGCAAAATTGTAATCTTTTGTGCTTCAGAAAACGAAGAGAATTGGTACACGGAATGCTTTTGATTCCAGAAAGAAAAAGGGTTTTAAGTTCTCCACAAAGCAATTTTCTATCTATGGCATAACATTAAGAAGCACCATGCCTGTATTTTCCTGAAAGGTTAGGCAGTGGAGTATAGTAGGTACTCACACTTTTCACTAGTTATGTTTTTTGCAATCCAGGCCATTTTTAAAATATTGGTCAACTGTTTTTGTTTTGTTATTACATGTAATACGTGCCTTTTTTACGTTTTGTTATCAGAGTATTGTAATACATTGTTGCCCTCTCTACGGTCTAATGCGGTTCTTCAAGAATTCACCGCAATGCGACTTTTCCCAATGCAACAAGCGACCGCGAGTCGGTTCCAATCAACAATGGAATGCGTCTACTTTTTGGTTCGCTCTCCATCGTGGCCGGTTACATCCAGTTTTTATCCTACTCCATTAGCCAGTCGGACGGATCTGGTGCCGTCATTCCTAAGTCTCTGAGATTGTTTTAATCGTCAGGTAGGTTTAATGAGTAGTACAGCGTTCGTTGCACCTGACATCTTACGAAAACTACGGTCACGATACGGGCGGTCGCTAAATAGACTTTCGGCTTCCCTCTACTTGTCTACGGCCAACCACTGTACAAATACAAGTATTAAATTCAATTTTATTTATTCGAGTATACAAAGATTTTACAATTAAATAGGGTTCATCATATTTGTTTATTGTCAGCACGCAATTCCATTAAATTCTATATAGTGATTTCCTCATATTAATTATGTGAATAAACTTAGTAATATTACAAACATACGACTAATTAAACATAGCATAATCCTACGGTGTAAAAACATAAAAAATTTGGTCAACAATGTAGTCTTTCTTATTCTTATTTATTTCGCGAGTTGGAAAATTTGCACATTGTAAACTATTATCATACACACATTTATCTTCAAGTAGATAAGTCGATAAAATTTTATAATATTGCCAAAAAAATGTGCACAATTTTAAATAATACCATGGCGATAACATTTCCACAGACAAAAGTACGTATACGTAACGCACGTAATCACCGAAGGGGTAGGCAGAGGAGTGTAGAGCCTACTACAGTTCCACGTTTCACCGGTTACGTTTCGTCCCATGGAATAGGTGGTGAGCCTATTGCCATGCATCGGGCACGGATCCAGACTCCGAGTCACTATTAGAAAATCTAAATTAGAAAAATCCACTACTACCAAGGCAGTACGTATACCTAAATAGAAGCTTCGAAATCGTCATTATTATTACAATAGTAACGAATTATGACACCAGACGTGTTAATTTATCTTTGAACAAACTTGTGTGCTCTATTCCACGCTCAGTTACATTCCAAATTTGTGAGAAGCGGTCTCCGTCTCGGTTGCAAGTCTTAAAGGCAGACATACGAGATACTTGTAAATACAAACATATGGAACTATATGGAACGCTCCATTGAATCTTTAATGACGGAATTTTTTGAATTCAGGAAGCCCCGTGACTCCATCACGCATTATGTTGCTAGTTGCATGTAACTGAATGTGTCGGTGGCGGGCCTGGGCCTCGCGCGCTGCTGGCGGTGCTACTCACCACAGTGATATTAGTGCACGCGGTGGATGTACAAAAATGTTCTTACCATTATATCTAATGTTATTTATACAAAGACGTAGATGGTCGCAACTCGCCCACATGAGGCAGGAATGTCACAAGACACAAACGCAATAAGTGGCTGAAGGTTGCGGCCATCGGTGCATTAGAATAACATCTCATGATTCATAGTCGCCCACGCTGCCCACGCCTCGCCCGACGCTCCGTCTTACAAATTTACCTTAATAGCTCCGATCTGATAGCCTTAATTTCTGCTGATACGCACATTTACTAACCGAGTTAAAGTTTTGTGAAACACGACTATGCTATACACGATAAGAATTGGTAAAATAAAAACTACTCTTAGTTACGTAATTTATTTCGTTAGGAAACAACGTGTTGTTGCAGCTGCAGACACCAATGATTTCTCCCTCATACTCACTTGGACGGGTAACCGCTAGTAATAAATTTCTGCGAACGTTTCCGTCTTTCGGAGAGCACGTTTGTCAATCGGTAATGATCGGATAATGGTTTATAAACCTTATCGGAGGCTTCGAAGGCTGGTTAAAGTCATGTGAGCTGTGTGTGGTCGGCCACTTTTCTGTATCTCTGCGAATCCGCATGGGAGCAGCTTGGTGGAGCTGGCTCCACGTCTGCCGCAGGTAACGTGATTTCACCTTGCCTAGCAGCGAGACGTGCAGAGTTAAAACAAATTAGAGGGTTTAGGTAATTTAACAAATTGTTCTGATTACACATGATTATGAATGTGCTGTTTAACTCACGTGCGTTTTTCTGGGGTGGCCCAACTAGTTTCGGATTTGGACGAGGTCCTTCCTCATGAGCTCCCGGCGTTTGTAGCGAGGTCGTGGCGGAGATTGCGCGCTGCAAACGCTGGGAGCTCATGAGGAAGGACCTCGTATAGGTCCGAAACTAGTCGGGCCATCCCGAAAAACGTACGTGAGTTAAGCTGGCACATTTATAATCATGTGTATAAACATTCACGAAACATTTAATAGCAAAATTGTTCTTATTAACTTGTCCATTTGTTATTAAGTATAGAATTATTATATTTACTAAACATTAGCGGCAATAACATATTTGTGTATTGCGGAAGTTGTAAATGGCCGCTTGAATGTACACAAGTTCAAAACAGGAATTAGTTACAAGCTCAGACTTCCAATTAGCAGTGACATGGAGTGTGACTTAACCATAAACATGTAGGTAGGGCAGGTTAGTAAGGAACCTTGGACATAAAAAAGTACCTGTTTTGTTAAGCAGGAAAACCATATAAAGTGTTTAAAAAAAATAAAAATGGTTCACATAAGGTATTCTGGTCTTTTCCCCATGAATTTGCTACGATGTTAATTTAATTATTTAATATCTACGACTCGGTCACGATCTCATCGAGATGAAAAATAGACTCTGTGCGACTATTTTATAGGTATGGAATTTTAGACCGAAATGCGCATAAATTTGTTGAAGAACAGAAGTTCGAGAAAAATCGATACAAGTCGTTGTAACGAGCCGAACTGTAGGCAGACTTCTGGGTGCAAATAAAACAATATTTATTATCATTGTAAAATTTAAAACACAACTTAATCAGCGTTTAAAATCTCTTGTGATGATAATTATGGGCGTTAAGCATCAGAGGCGCTTATAAAATTATATTTGTATCTTTCACGATGAGATTTTCAATCTCGTTGATGTGAGTAAAAAATTAACTAATAGTTATGAAATAGTCGTCATATAACAAGTTGAAACAAGTGGTAAAGTTAATTGAATATGAAGATACAGCCTTAGTTGAAATGTAACATTTAACAGGAAAGACATTGACCACAAACTGGGTACGTGGTACAAGACATTACCGGTCCATTTTGTAGGAAAATTTACCCGTTTCCTAGCAGTTACGCATATGTTCAAGCCACAATATATTCAATTAGGTATCAAAAGATCACAGAGTTTGATTACTCATATATGTATAGCACAGAGAAGCTTTTAGTTACGTGCAATAGAAGTTCTATAAACTTACTATAAGAAAAGGAAAACTCTAAGAGAATGAATGTTATTGGAATGATAATCGTGTATAGCGAGCAGATTATGCTGCGCTTCGACAGAATTGAAAACTATCGTGTTGTCTATTTATTTATGTACAGAAACATTATACCTGTGTTTTCCAATTCATTGCAGTTCTTTTTATTTGTCAAAATTTTTTTTTTTTATTCGAACAATAACCGTTAGCCATAAACAATACCGTAGTCACGCCACAAAAACTGCGAAAGTTCAATAGACGCTAGCAACCTAGAAATAGCTTCGGCGTCGGATTCAAATTATCACATCCTCAATTTCGAGATTTTGGCCATTATGCAGGTGATTCATATATTTTCTCTTTTCCTATTTCTGAACTGGCCAAGTGGAGGGGTACGTCCAGCAGTTATATCGACAAGTTAAAAAGTTCAACGCACTCCACATTCGTAGTTTCTATGAATCAATAGTCACAACCGCCTACCAACGTGTTAATGTGCTACAGACGAACACGACATGGGATTTGTTTGACCAATTCAAAATAGCTCAGAACCGTTAACATTTTGTCCAAATTGGACTATTTCATTAGCTTTTATTTTACAAAAAGCTACAAAATAAATTCATGTGTACATTTTTAATATCCCTTGTATAAACATAAACGAGAAACGGTATGCTCTGATGGTTCGCGCATGTAAAAAGAGTGGCCGATTAGAAAATGACGAAAAAAACCACATATTAGAATATTAATGAACGCAGGTGTCGAATTAGACCAAAACTTACCTATTTTATCAAATACATACACCAAATATTGGCTAATGGAAGGCTGGCGAATCCGGCGTGCGTACTTAAAGGAAGTCTTGAAAGTAGAGAATTCACTTCATGTTTGTACGGCTACAGGGCACTCGCTCCTCTCGGCCGATCCAACATAGGACCTAGATTTAATAATATTGTATTACTTTATTTTATTTATTAACGTCACTTCTGTATTTAAACTGACATACCTAACTATTGAAAATAATACAATGTTACAAGCAAAGTATAACTTCAGCTATCAGTGACGGCCACATGCAATAAATGACTGACTCATTGGTCGAGTGCTTGCAAAGTGCGACTGCTGATCGAGTCGCCCTGGATTCGATTCTCGGGTCGGGTACTATCGGATTTTTCTAACAAAAAATGTTAGTAGCAATTTCTAATAGTGGCTCGGAGTCTGTACCTGTGCCCGGTGTACAGTAATAGGCTCGCCACCTATTTCATGGTGGACCTAAAGGTCTCAACAAGGTGGTGAAATTTGGGAATGTACTACACTTCTTCGCTTATCCCTTCGGGGATTACAGGCGACGTTATGTCAAATGATTATTCTTTTGCAAATCGATTTATTGGAGCATGAAGGCCCATATTCGATTCACAAACTTCAACGTGTAAAGAGCATAAAACTTTAAAATTCTTGTTTAAAATGTTACTTACGTCCAAACAGTCATTAAAAAGTTTTGCGAGAAGCATAATGTCCAGCAAAATCCTTCGACCTGTTAATGATTGCATATAAAAAAGACCAGTCCATATCTGTACGGAGTAATGGTTTTTTCCAAATTACATGAATGACATGTGCCGCAGAAATCGTTTTAAAAGCCTTTAGGCAGATGTAATCAATGTGATTGTCTCACATCAGTTAAAATACAAAATGTCACGCAGTTTCATATGAATTAAAATGTCATAATGAATCCTGAAATAAAAATAATATACATTTTTAAAATTTGTGTACATTAGTTAAAACGTTATTACCATAATTTTACTGTCTTCGTTTCACTGCATTCGAATGGTTACGTAAGTAAATTGATAGAAGTGATCACTTATCTGTATTCTATTCATTTTTCAATATGGCCTATATACGTGTTCGCCCACACAGCACCAATTCGGGAGTTGCATCGGGGCCTCAGTGCGCTGACGCGGGTTATTTCGGTCTCATGACTACCGAGAGATGACGGGGCGCCACATGAGATCACCAATTCTCATTATTGGCCAAATGGAGATATGCATTTGGTCAGCTTCATAACGAACAAGAGGCGGTCCACATATTTCAATATAAGCGTTCATGTTTTTGTCATCTTTATTTCTACACTAGCTGTGCCCGCGACTTCGTACGCGCTAACCTAACCTAATCTAACCTAACATGACCTAACCTAACCTGTACGTGATGATTGACATAAATTGGTATAACTTCCTTATTTGTTAACCTTTAAACTGTTAAAACTGCATTCAAATCGGATAAGCCGTTTCGGAGATTAGCGTGCACAAACATAAAGACAAACAGGCAAAATGAAAAAACATTGTTCTGGGGTCTCTTGCGTATGTAAAGGACCCTCCATCATGAGTTTTTAAATATATTTGCCTTATACAGACAGTGAACAGTTACAGTTTTATTATACGTATAGAAAAGACTAAAGGCATGTAGATGAAAATTAAAGGTTTGCTGCTATCATGGTCCTAAAAACAAAAACTACTTGGAAAGTGTGTTGTATACGTAAGTGAGCTTAGTATTTATTAGACACAAGAGTTTTTAGGTGTTGTAACAAGTTGCCTACCCTTCTGTATCACGATTTTAAATTCTGTACTTTACTATTGAAACATAGATGTTTGAAATAAATAAAAGAGTTCGACGTTTAACATTAAATAATCCTGCTGTTTTTAAAGAAGTTACTTAAACTATGTTTGTTTGTTCAAATTGTTCGTAATTTACATAGTATAACAGTGAGACAAGAAAATATGATGAAATTGTAGAGACATGACCTAATAGCAGACCCGTGACCAACAGTGGAAACATAAAAGGGTCGATAAAGGTATTAAGTCATATGCTGTGTATAATAAACGTCATTAATTCTGAATCATTCTAGACGAATTGAGTATCCGTTTGCAGTAAACAAACATTCTGATAAACGGACATTCTTCACGGAACTAAACTGACAGACATAACGCACACTTGCCAACTCCATAACTTGGTCTATAATAAAGAGTAAGATAGATTCGTAGTATATAATAGTGCAATTCTTATTTTAATATATTCTACCGCTAATGAGCGTTTGTCAGGGTGCAAACAAACTAACTTGCAGATTGTTATGTATGTAGCGCGCGTCAACTCTCAATTGAAGAGACAGTTAGAAACAAAAATTGATTAACTTCTTAGTTTAACTGGATAATTTGCGAACTTTCTGGGTAATTTGCCGGCGAACAACCGAGCAGTCCTTCATTAGAACGAAATATATTTTTTGCTGGAATGATATTTTCAAATTCGTTTTGCTAATGTTCTTATAGAAACGTTATAAAACAAAAACCTTGACTCATTTACTAAGTGATGAAAGTGTAAAATTGGAATGGTTAGAGCTATTTGAGTAGGGTCTGCACTTTAACATGTTACCATAGACCATATTTAACAAATGACCGTCCAGTCAGAAGAAACGTACGCGCTTATTTTAATAAAAATTAACAGAATAATATGATTTGAGTGATAATTATTGGATCTATCAATTTATCATATCTGCTTGGTCACAGTTATTGAGGAATTGATTAGATTAGAAGAGAATACATAACAAAACGAGAGAATGTCTGCCAGAGTAAACGCCAATAATTTCAAATGGAAAAATCTAAAATTGTAACTTAGAGAAAATTTGCATTTAAGGGGAGGTATTCTACATTTAAGATAACGGCTAATTTACTTAAATACATCAACAAGATGTTAACCGTTTGACTAAAACTGTATTTAAATATATGATTATATTCAAATGAGGCTTAAATAAAAAGTTTTGTTTATTAAATTCTGTTTTCTGTTTCTGCAGATATGCAAGGATAGGGATATTTGGCACTTTATGCTCTCTGCCTACCCTTCACGCTCTCTGCCTACCCGTCACGCTCTCTGCCTATACAAAGGGACTTGGCGTTAAGATATGTAAGTACATAATATGTATGTATGTAAATTCTGTTTTATTTAATCTGGGCGACAAATAAACGTTATCTACCTGCTTGTGATTGTAAAGTGTCACGCTCTTTTTATTAATGTGAAAAATAATTTGGTGCAGGTATGCGCAAATTTAAATATAAATTATTATATTAACGGATGGCACATTATGGCCTAAATCCTTTTCATTCTGAGTAGAGTGCCCATGTCAAACAATGGAAGGATAAAAAGGTGGACGGTGATGATGATGACCGGATAGTCTGCAAATTAGCCAGTGAATGCTCGCATCAAAGTGATTCACAATGTAATGATAATACAATAATAAATTTATAACCAGCCAAACTTAGGCAACTCGGTGTGATGACGTAAGAGAACGGTACTAACTACGTAAGAAGTGTTTGTTACATTTTTCTCGAATTGTTAGTTTCATTTTATTGTTAGTCCTAACGGTAGGTCAGTAGGCGGGTCAGATGAAGCGAGGTTGAGCGCAATTCTTGTAGGTGCCAAGTGGATTTCCGCGCATTGTACGATGCCGGTGTAGGCTTCGTTTATCATGTTTCGAGTGTGCTTACGACGAGATTACGCAATCAACTCTAATCTGATACGAAGCGATTTTCCGATACAAAACAGACGTTATTTTACCCGAAGTACGAATGTGTTGTAATGTTTAAGTCATACGATTTCGATGATTGCATTTTGATGATCTCATTTATTGCTGAAGTTATGAGCAGAAAGTCAGTAGTTTTATATATATTAAAACACTAAATATAAACAGACCAATACAATCCAATTAAAGCTGTTTCATTGTAATTTTTTTTAGTAAAATATATCCTGGAATTTCGTTTAGCTAAACGTTTATTATAAATGAATAACAACATAAATGTTAAAATGTCAATTGACTGCCTCATTGGTCGTGTTGGTTGCAAGTGCGACTCCCGATCGGGAGGTCCCGGGTTCGATTCCCGGGTCGAACACTACAAAATT
>DWDT01005506.1:0-10373 GCA_018245595.1 Microceris scylla
TTGTAATTCCACTGTTGAAATATGGGTCTCCTCACATATTGAGAGTGATAGGGCTATAGTTTGCCATGCTGGCCAAGTGCGGGTTGGCAGACTTGACACACTAGAATTTTTTTTTTAAATTAATTCTAAGGTGTGAAGGTTTCCTCACGACGTTTTCCTTCACCGTTAGCAACTGATATTTAAATTTAAAACACACTTTTTGTAAAGAAGTGCGTTTTAAAGTGAAAACTATATGTTAACTATATGTTAAACAATATTAGTAAGAACGTCGCTTCGTAAACTTTAAATAGCGACCCCGAGGGCGTCGTAATAATTTTATTTAATCACAATTTTTTATTCGAAGGGAGCAACATACGGACAAACAATATATGTATATGAGTGGCTTTTATATATTTAACTTCTACGAAATTGTAATTGTTCGTTTAATCTAATTCTATTCCGTTCACTTCATTTAATATTAAATATTTCTCAATAATTAGTTTAAGTTAGTAATTAATTCATCATTCATTCAGGAGTAATGGTCCACTGTTAGTAATAATAGTACATATTGCATCAGTTCAGTAAACAGAACTTATAAGAATAAAATATTAGATAAAAGCCAAAACAAAAATTATTTTAATGACACTTATTATATATATACAATGGCATTGTTAAGTAAACCGTCAGTAACTTAATCGTATGCAAAGAAATCATCCCTTTTAGAGATAATATAAGAAACTGTAATATTGTCGGACATTAAATAGATTAACAGAGTGAAACACTTATAGCAATTCGAGAAAGAAATATCTTTTCAGTTTTTTGAAAGCGTTACTCTAAAATTCTCTAATGCCATATTTGTTTGTTGAGCTAGTTCTAGAAGCATGTAAATTATATGGCAGGCACACATCATTTTCGATCCCTTAATGCACTTAAAGTCCAATGCAATGCAATAAAAATTATTACATTTTTATCATCTCTCACATTTCATGACATTTCAAATATGATTCGATTATGTCCCGGCTTAATTCATCTATGTTTTACCGGGGCTAATCTTCGACATGACCTCACTGTCATCAGCGGGAGCTGATAAAAAGAATCTCGGATCGCTCGAAAATTATTTGAAATATTCTTAAAAGAAACCTAAATTAGATATACATATATGAAGTGCATATATTTCTTCGTGCCCGTACTTCTATGAGGAACGACGTGAGTATGTCACTCATGAAACATTTAACAGTGAAACGGTAGACTCATAATCTCAATATCCTTAATCCAATGTACCTTCATGTCCCGAATACGCAAAGTTTGAGAAACTTTGCTTTGAATCTACCTAGTGCTACTGATAAGTCGTGTAGAATTTGCGTATTGACAGTACAATAGAGGGCTTAGAATTAATATCTCGTTGATAAACGTGCGATATGATATCGCACAGATAACCTAATGTTTAAACACTTGATCTTATATTTTCACAACAGTGAGTTACACAAGTCTTCCAGTCTATACACACAGTTAGAAAGTTTTCTTTACCATTTTTGAGTGTTCATATAAGAAAACTGTGTCAGAAAATTAAAAACCGAATTAAGTTAACATATGGTAAGTGCGAAGTTTCTTAGTGAATTTCGTTGAAATAAATTGACCTGTTTTTTTATTAAATAAATTAATACATTTATTTAGGAAGCGTTCATAGTTATTATATATGCGTTCATAGATAGACTATGGCCTTAACCCTCTCAATACGAAAGGAGACCCATATTGTAAACGTGGAATGATAAGTGGGTCAAATATTATTTTATTATTATTTTTCAGTTATTACTTTTTCGTGTTATGGTCATATTTTTAAGGTAGCTTGTATTTGTTGGACATCCAAACTTTTAGAAGCAATTCAATATCTTTCATCGTTCGACAGTGAAAACATTGAGGTCAAATACCGTCGAAAATAGGTGATAAAGAGTGAGAAACAAAGTGTTGATTTTAATATAAAATTAAAATACGTAACGTAAACACACTGTAATCCCTGAAAAGGTAGGCAGAGATGTATAGTACACTACCACGTTTCATCAGTTACGTTTACGTCCCATGGAATAGGTGTAAAATATTGAAATGTTTATTATAAAAAGGTAAAATCGATATTAAATATCTAAAATGAACTGAAAATGTTCGTGATAAAACATCCATAATTGTCCATTATTCAGTACAGACAGATCTTAAAATTTTTCTCTCAATGCCGCAAATTTTACCAAAATACTGTCACAAAAGATATAAGACTGACGACAGCTCTCAATCAATCATTATATTATCTGTGCCAAGTTATTTTATTATCTGTTTATCTAACGTTAACATACATAATATGCCCGTCTCTATTTTCAATGTTAAGATCAAAACAATTTGCCTTTTTTTCTCACATCGATCACATTTAAGAACATTTTGAATTTCATTCTTATATTTGTATTCGAAAAATGGCTATGATTTTGTTAAAAAAGAAGTGAGTGCCGATTTAAGAATTCCGAGCTCTCGGAGTGGGAGGCTGAAGGCTACCACTAGGCTCTCATTTTTTTTTGGTTCGAGAAGTTGTCAATTGGAAACATCTATTTTGAAAATGAAATGATTGGTGTACAGTTTGTATGTTTTTATTTATGTTGAAAATTCAGCAAATTCTACACATGAAACTGAACGAATGAACATAAAAGTCCCGAAATATTTCAGTCTATAAAGACACATTGATGTCAGCACTTGGCTATATCTCTTCAGAAATTGTATGTGTTTGTTGATAAGTTTAATTTATTGAAGATATCTGCAGTCCTATAGATGTATATGAATCACTCACAAACAATTTCATTCTATAAAAAAAAACAATATTTACATAGACTTATCGCTAAAGTTATTTGTTTTACGATGCAATCATATTATTGGGCTCGATTTTAGTTCGTCACATATCAAATCTAAGTGTAATAATAATAACACATTTCCCAACGACAAAAAGGTAAAAAAAAAAATATCCCAAAGGCTTTTCAAACAGAAAGCAATAACCTTTGGAAAGAGACATAAATGTATAAAAGAAAAAAAGTGGAGAGGGGATGGTGCCTCAATATATTACACATAAGATAACATACACCATTATTTTCCCGAAGGACAAAGGAATGTAGTATAGTCCCACAATTTACCACTTATTAAAGACACGGAATGAGCCTATTACCATACACCAGTCACAAATGCAGATTCCGAATTCCATTAGCACCTGATTAGGGGATCGAACCCTGCACCTTTCGATCAGCAGTCGTGTCTGCAACCATTCGTCAAATGAAATAGTACTGCAGTAGTACAGTAGTATTGTAGTAGTACAGTACAGTAAATATGGACTCTAAATACCGTTTGTCACAGATGACAGAAGTTTTACTACTCCCTTAACAGTTGTGACATTATGACGCTGTATTTTTGACATAAGATCACTTCATAAATAATGACGGGAACGAAAACAAACGTAAATTGAGCTTATAAAATTTTTGGCGACATTTTTTTAATAACTTTCGTACATAATTTCACACGGTTTATCTTATAATTATGTTTAGTTTATCTTATTTAATGATTAATTATTTGTTATTTATAAGCAATTAAATGTGTGATCCATATCTTGATTTTCAGTTTGATGAATGTAACTCCTCATATCGTTGGCGTTCAAAGTTGAAGTTAACTACGTAGCTACTAAACGAGTAGGTCAAGAGGAATTACTGGTCAACAGGGGTAAGGCCATACATTCGCAATTTTTGCAATCGCTCATATTGCATCATATCGGCTCGATAAATCTCGAAATTAACTAATTTTATAGTCGTCAAAATACGTACGTAAAACCATATTATAATCTGTGCGACATGCAATTGGAAGGAATGAAATACGTCAAAACCTTTTTACAATTTATTAGAAAATAGATAATAAAGTCACTTTCATACTATATTTTAAATCAAACAGCCCACGTCGATGTGTCCGTGGTTTGTTATTACAATGGCGACAATAGACCGCTCTTGCACAATCTTCTTGAAAAGCTTCATATCCGTACACGAAATATAAAACTCTTTACAAGACATATATACGCAGGAAATAAAGAAATTCTGTCCAGCAGCAGATACGCTCAGTTATACTTATTGCCAATTTTACGAAAGTAACCATATCGTGAGGTTTTACCTCTCCTCCCCTCCGCCATTTCTCTCCATATAAGAAACTGTATATTCAACAGATTCTATTTCTTGTACTATAAGCACATATACTTTTCGAGCACCTGAGTATCGCTGTTGTATACATTGCTTTTTTTATTCAGGCTATATTAAGTGGCTATAATAACCATTGGAAATATTCTTGCAACCATAAAAATGTAAAAATCTATGTTTTACTTGAGCTTCCAACCAGTGAACTTTCAGTTTTGATATCGTCAATGAGCTGAAGAACTTTGATTTTGAAAGTCCTTATCTGTTGTTCGGACATGGTGGCGAATTCTGGGAGGAGGCTTAAGAAGAAATATCGCATGTGCTCTTTATCACTTCGATGCAGTAGGCTGTCAGCTTCCGGTTCAGGTGTGCTCCTCAAATGTTCTGGTATTGAGAATTCTTCTTCACTTGATAGCCTTTGGCGTCGTAAATTTGGCTGGTAGTTTACTGATTTATTTACTGATACGGTTCTATTCGAGTCTAACAAATCTGGAGTTTCTTGCCATGCGATGTGTTCCTGGGAAGACGTTGGGGTATTTATACGCACCTCATCTTCAAGCGCAGAATTGTCACTGTCTTCGTCTTTAATCACTGTGATATCGTTATCTTGGCTGACGGCACCATCCTTGCGGAAGATGGAATCATCCATAGGTTTGGAATATGGTAGGATAAAATCTAGATATCTACTCAAGTAGTAGGTTCTCTTCGGTTTAGCATTTCGCGAAGGCTTAAAGCTGCGTCGAAATGTTGATCTAATGTTACGCCATTTATCTTTGCATTCAGGAACTGAAATTATGTGTAATACTATACAATGTTTAAAACTAAAATAAAATTTTCCTAGAAACAAAGTCCACTAATTACATTTTGCTATTACATTAAAAAAAGATTGACATCTTAAGTAAAATAAGAAAAATAGGCTAACAACGTTGGTTATATATTTAATCTCTCTTCTATATCACCTTGTTTCGAATATGTCTACAATAAATTATGAGAACATTGAATTGAAATCTGATACGAAGCAAAAATACCTGACAGTTGGATGTTATTAGATATTTCCAGCCATGCCTTCTCCGTTTCTTCTTTCCTAGCGTATTCAGGCAGAGTCGTGTTATACAGACACTCGTGTTTTTCAACTTCTAAAACGAGCGCAACAAAAATGTCACGCTCCATTAAGACAAGCACACTCGGCGAAGGCCAAGCGGCGACTAACGTTGCGTTGTTTACGTGTACCACGTTGCACGGTGTCCTGATCGTACACGCGAACCTATTCCCGCCTCGAAGTACTTTTCCCGCCAAATGTTAAACGTAGCGTCGTCACCTCCCACAGTACAACGCCGAACGGTGACTGGCGGTCTGAATGGATTGCATTATTATTTAGATCGTTCACCTATTTACGCATGTGCAAAACCGAACGTGCCGTAACAAACGTATTATAACCTGACCCGACGAATACCGGGCCGCGACTAACCAATGGATAATACATTGAAAACGGACAGAGCGGTATGAAGGACACGACCTAGTTTTGGTTTTATATCATTCGACCTAAGTTACTCTGCGTATTTATATCGACAAACTGCTCTGGAAATCATAATTGCTTCGATTATGTTCATACAGTTTTTTCGTATGTCTTGCCGTAATATTATGTGAATAATAAAGTCTGACATTGATTTTAATCTTGCTTATAGTAGTCTTCTATTAAAGTGTAAATAACCAACCAGTTTGATCGTCAAATTTCAGCAATGGCGCCACGCCAGGACATCATAGTGCCGCCTAATAGAATTCAAGTGGAGCAGACCAGACCTCCGCCCCCGCCAGCACCTGGACGCTTCCAGCGACCACCTCACGACAATCCATCTGTCTATCTCGACAGACCACAAAACCCGCTTAGAAATAACAATACAGTACAACGTCAACGCACAAACGTTTAGCTGTACGCACCATGTTTGTCTCTTTTAGTATTGTAGATAATTTGTTTCTACTTTTGCCTTTCTAACAATTTGTCCAAAATTATATTTGTCTATGACAAGATAACAGAAACTTAGAAACATATATTTATACAATGAAAACTATATGATAAACTATACACAAAGTTCGACGAATAATATCTAAAATTGTGTTTTATAAAACCAGTGCTATAATACGTTGTTTTGCTAGTCTAGTGTTTTTATTTATAAAATAGATTTTTTATATAAGTGTTATAGCGATGAGTAGTTAATATTTGACACTTTCATAATTTATCTCTCGAGTATGTACTATGCAACTATCTGTCAACTTATGGATTTAGCTTGACACATAGCCATAGACCATAGATAATGAAATATATTGTTTTTATATTGTGTATCATGTAATGGTCCATAGTTATTATTTTGTGTTCAAAATATAAGTATTGCGAATTTTACAATAGATTGTAGGCATGTTTCATCATTATCATCACACTCAGCCTACTAGTATCCACTGCAGAACATAGGCAACTGAGCTCGATCTTCAGCTCTTCGCGTACAACTATTGACTTTATACAAACATGTGTGTGTATATATATATACATGATATAATATATCCATGTTTTTATAAAGTAAAGTAAAGTAGTAATGAAAATGTTGTAATTATGTTTGGTTTTCATAAATAGCATGCTAATTGGCACGTAAAATCAAATACATAATATATATGGTATTGAAAGTGTTTATCCAATAAATGATTAAGCTCATGTACGTTTATTTTTATTCATATTGTATCATTATTATCAACAGTTCTCATTTCAAAATGTAAAGATTTAGGCCACAGTTTGTCACAGTGGCTAATAGTAGATACACACATTTCACACGTCCTAGAGAACACAGTGGTGAAATCTAATATGTGCATGTTTTCTCATGATGCCTTCCTTCATCTTTACAACAATAGTAATAATATCCTGTAGTTGCCAACAATAATTCGAGTTCTATTCAAAGTTATGGTTTACTTTTGCTCCTTATTTGTTCCTTCTTATGAGAAAATTACTAAAATGCATTTTAAGTTTATGAATTGCAATTATTGGTACAGATTAAGTAAGAATAATATCTAAATGATTTAAAAGCGGTAGAACTGGGAAGCACGCCTCTTGATGCTCAAGTTGCTTCGTCAGGGTCAACCGCTCCACTAGTTAGCAAGTCATGGATTTCCAATAACTTTTCGAACCTCAACCGATCTGGCAACAATCGATTACAGACTGGCTAAATGAGTAAATTCTTGGTTTCACTTTGGCTCTAAACAGCTAACTACCAAAATAACATCCGACGTTTTAGCACACTGCACAGACACACACAATGTGCAATAGCAGAGCAGGTGTCATTATTATTTCCCTCCTATAATTGATTGGCAACAAGCAGTAAAAATAAATATGGCGGCAACTCGGCAAGTGGCGTGCACGGAGCGGCAACGTCGCACGATCGATCCGTGAAAGCATCGTTTCAAGTTTCTTATTTTCGATCCCGCTATAGTTACTTCATTTTATTACGGCAAGTCATGTGAATTTTATGACTACGCAGTTTAGGGTATAAAATTGCTTGCATCACGACTGATGGTACAATGCAAGAAGTTTGTTTACAGGTAGGCACGTACCTGGTGGGAACAACTTCGTGGTAGTTTTGACACTTGACTGTGAAATTCATAATTTGAAACTATAAAGAGGTATCAGTTAACTGAAGCTTCAATAGCAATCGAATATGCATATTTCCTGTTATACTTCGCCCTAAGTTTTTAAGTATAAATATCAAAACATCCTCGTGTACAATTCATGAATATATGTGGTCGACACCCATTCTTTTTATATTTACCTATGATTGCCAATAAATAGATATAATTTCAATATACCTACCGCTTTCAACAAGAACATAAATGCTATTTAATACAAATTAATACGTATTTGATCCGTACGCTACTTGTATAGAGATTTTATTTACCGACCCGTTTTATCGTTTGACTGTTAGACACGGGTCTTCTCTAAGAATGAGAGGGCTAAGACCATAGTTGCCACCCTGACCAAGTGCGAGTTGGCGTAATAAATTAATATTTAAAATGTGCATAATCATTAAATACATATTATTTGTAAATTCGAAACATTATTATGTGTATTTGTATTTAGAACTGTTACCTTTGTGTGTAGAAAGTAACCAAATAAGTGACCACAAAACAGACGTGCAATAAAATATTGTTTTTTTATTCGCAGTGTATACAGGGTATTTCCAACAATCTACCAACAATGTTGCATAGCAACCGTGAGGCATAATTTAATTTTTTTTTCCGCTGCGATGAGTATACAGCACGATGAAAACGAGCGCAACTCATACATGTATATTTATACTGCGGACGTTTTTATATGTAATTACTGTTACACGGTGGAACGATAAAAGGGTTGATAATGATGATGATGGCAGCAAATTATCATATACACTGCTAAATGAAGAGGTCACTGCAGGCTCATTTTTTAAGACTACTGATCTAATTGAGACGTTTTGCCATTTCTAAGGATATAATTGCAACATGTCACGTAAGTTACACACAAATAAAACGTTTTACATCAAAATTATTCAGTTGGTTGTACACCGACGCATTTTGGATTAGATTTAATTAAATGTCAATGTCTACATGGACGACAGAAGCTAGGTTGTAGCTAATGCGATCTACGTCGCAAACTGAAACTAGTTCGATGGAAGGAGATTAGTAATACTAGCGCATTTAGCCCCAAGCCTCTATCCGGCTTATGCCCTAATACATACAGGCCATGTTTTAAACCGCACCACTCGTAAAGCATATACGCAATGCGACATTTTTATATCGCTATTGTTTCTATACGTAGTGTCTACGGCTTTTATATAATACACCTTTTTACTCACTTTCTCTTGCTGGGTATACGTACCCTTTAAAGATTATTAGCCCACAATCCTCATGGTGGGCACGTGGGTACAAGATCGCAGCACACAGTTCTTGCACCGCTTACGCTGCTGTCCAACAGCAGCTAGGGAATTTCGCTGTGCCGAGACAAGCTTCGCACCACCGCGATCAGCCGGTCGTTATAATCTCGTTTGTTGTATATAAGTGTGCAACACAAACAGATGAGTTTAGTTTGAACTCCTGAGATGGAGCTTGGAACTTCTTATACCCTTAAATTATATTTTTTTAAATTGGTAAAAAAGTTGTATTATGTGATGGTGAAATTTGCACAGACTTTAGTTCTTCATAATGTCCTCAAAAGCGTTTAAAGTCTACCAACTCGCATTTAGTCTGGTGACGGACCACTGTCTTCCACTATTCATTCTTAGAAGACATTCATGCAATATTAGCTGAATTAGCATACAATACAGTCCTATTCATATAGTCCTGTTCTTCATAGCCATATACATATGTATAATCGCGGCAGTCGCTTGTGACTGTTGCCAGGTCCTTCTCTAATCTTTGTTGATAAAAAACTAATGTTGTTATGAAGTTCTGCTATGAAAATGTGGATAACGTCATTATCCTGTTTTTGTGACGACGTATAGACCATAACAAAATCTTCGTAAGTGCAGCCATTAAGGTTGTATACGGTTTTGTTTCTTTTTTCCCCCAACTTTTTATGCCCCTCAGTCATAGACATTCGCTGCGCACTCCCAACTTGTTTCCAGTTGTTTACAATACCGCTCCACACAAACATATACACACATAGACAAGTAAAAGTTGTGTCTCGCTGCGACAAGATCTGAGAAACTCGTTCGGGCTGGGTCTAGAAACCTTGATCTCAGGCAACAGTAAGCACGACGTAGGTGTTCTAAGCTAGGCTTACTGGGAGCGAGAGGTCCGTGCCCACAGCTGAGTTTAGACCGGCATTCCAATCAAATGTCTTCACTATATGTTAATGTGTTTGGTTTAAGGCGGAAGTATTATAATGATAGTAAAGCGGTTTCAATAAATAAATGACATGAAATACGAGAACAAGTACTACATGTGAGATTCAAACATTGTCGTACATACGTCTCATAGAAGTTGGTATAGACTAAGGGTTTGTTGCCTATAACCCTGACAACATTTTTCGTCTGTTCTATATTCACTAAAAAGATGCGAAACTTAAAAGAGCAAAACTTAAAAGATTTAAAAAACGGTCTAGATCAAGTTGCATGGATAAATGCTCTTCACTATTTCACAAATCCTATATATGTCTAAAAGGTTTATTATAAATTGATTATTTAC
>DWDT01005507.1:0-10370 GCA_018245595.1 Microceris scylla
TGGTAGCATCATTTTGACGTACAAAAAGTGTTCTTATGAACCAATTTTGAATAAATGAAATTTGAATTTGAATTTAAATTTGAATTTGAATTTGAATATCAAGACTGTATAATCTCCCCTAAATTTCTTCAGGTGGGACCTTTAAATTCCATGTCGTTGAAAGCGATAACAAATTCCGACCACAGAGATACATAATATATTTTTAATTGAGGGGTATAACAGACTGTTATGATTGTTTATGACGCAATTTATTTAAAAGAATACTTTATATGTAATAAGCATTATAAATGAAAAGTAATTGAAATAAAAGTTATGACATTCATATTGGACACTCGCTCACCGTAAACACCATAAAAGTAATGGTGAACTCTCATTTTCAAATTAAACTCAATTCTCTTACTGCGCAATACTCATATCTCACTTTAAAACATAGTTCTAATTGAAAAAGCTTTCTAAGCTTTTTATTACTTACCTACGATTTTATGTCTTACTTAACATTTTAACTGCTCAACTGATAATGAGAAAGTGTAACATATTTTAAGAATTCATTTATTAGCATAAAGATAACATTGGTATCTCTGATCTCCATTAAAAATGAAAATGTAAAAAAGAGCCACGTTCGGTAAACAAAATAAGTTATTGTGAATAAGTCAGTAAAGTTCTGGCGATGAAAGTTGGCCAAATGTGAAACAGAATTCTATCGAGCTTCTGTAGGTATAAAAAACTATAGAAGAACTAGAACTTTCCACAAACCAGTCACGTTTTTTTAAATTTTTTTTCCTGAGTTAAAAAGTCAACTAAATAGATATGATATGAGTGCAAGTTCAAACATAAAACTATTATCTAACGGAAAGTTAGTCAAAATACTATCTAAATAGTAGAAGGCTAAAAAAACTTTTACACAAGTTCGTCAATCTGCCTTTTTATATCGCATAAAGAATTTCCAAATAAATGGTCGGCCGTACTTAGCTTGGCCAGTGTGGCAGACTACGACATACTATTAACTGCTATCATCTAATAACTAAATTGAAACCAATTAATGCTCCAGAATATATTCTAACTAACTAGCTAAGTGCACTGACTAAAGTGTACAAAGTCAAGCGACCACCGGGCGAAGATTTATTAGTTGTGACTGTATGACTTACTAGACCACGACTTAGCACTTAACTCAGTGTCAACCTACCGAGTAATTTATGCATAATAATTAGTGATTTATTATTAAACCAGCGATATATCGTAACAAACCCGTCCAGTCCCATGTCCTTACTAACCGACATTAGCACGGGCACTGTTGCTATTTGACCCCAATAATGGGACTGTGCTTAATTACCACCCAGCTCTGTCGCAACACGGTGAATTAGATACATTGCAATTTCAATAAACTCAAGGACCTTCGCAGTTACAGGATGCAAGAGTCAAGGATTACACGGTCATGACGCTTAGATTGTAAATTGAATAATACAAGTTATTACTAGTACGTAGTCATATCTGTTATGAACACAGAAAGTCAGATAAGTGTGAGCTTCGGAAACTGGCGGGCGTGTATGTTAAACAATTATAAATGTACAAAAAGTAGGTAAGATGAGGCTTGCATAAGCCTCTTTCTCTCTGCCATTACTGTAAGGGACCTGGCCTGACAACATAATAATAATATTTATAATAAATTATATAAAAAGTAGCTCGCCAAGTTACGAGGTGGTCTGATGACCTGAAGAAGATAACGGCAAGTTGCTGGATCCGGAACACCCACGACCGGAAGGAGTGGCGCCAATTAGGAGAGACCAGTTGTGGCTATCCAGAGGCTGGTGATGATAATGATGATGTAAAAAATAACTAAATCACCAAAAATACATATGACAACTATAGGTATACCTATTACTCATAAAATGCCAATATATTAGTGACTCTTACATAAGCCTATAGCATTCTAGAACAGAGGTGAAGAATATCAAAATAGATATAAAGCTTCTCGCTAATGGTTTAAGAGATTCACTTAGCTAAATTTCGACACTTGGTACAGTGGAGTCGGCGCTTCCAACATCCGGTCACGTACGTATGAAATATTGGCGACGATTATCGAGAATATGAATCAGACATTGGGTCTGGGTCCTATTGATGGTTTGGTTGTATCTTACTGCTAGTCTTCCATTATTTTTAGTGCGTTGAGAGAATTTATTAGTATAGGATTTGTAATGTACGTGAATCTAGAATTCAATTCATTAGAAATTTCCTATGGTATAAAATAAAGCCAAATTAATTATAGTTATGAAATCTTACTATTAAATGTTTTGTGAGTATTTATACACATGATTGTAAATGTACCGGTTTAACTCACGTGCGTTTTTTCGGGATAACTAGTCGGGTCATCCAGAAAAACTGCACGTCAGTTAAGCCGGTACATTTATAATTAGTTATGAAATCGTTTTTGTACTTGACAAAACCTAAATGATGATAATTTTTAATGATCTACAACAGAATCACTCAAAGAACTCACTTCACATTACAATGGTATTCTATGTATACCAAAACGAAAATTGTGTTATGGAAAATACAAATTCATAAGTACCTTGGAAAAGCGCCTTGCATCATCCATTACAAGCATGTATAAATATATAGAAATACATCATATTTAGATCGGTTTGATTGGATTATATATACTTGGATTAGAATACGTATATATTGATTGGAATATATAATGTTTAAATAGGCTGGATTGCAAATGTCTTTATTCAACCATAGTAAAAATGAGCCGATCATAACAAACCAATATAATGTAGCGATTTACCATTAAAACAGCGAGGCGATAATTTAAAACAGCTGTCCAATTAAAATCGGTAATGAACATGAAAATACCGTTTCAGTTAGACGATAACTCGAAACAGCTAATTAAAATCGGTAATGAACGTTAAGATATCGTTTCTTGCGCTAAGTTAAAGAACGAATTACATTTATGACACATCGTTTGAATTTCGAACGCTACTACGAAGTATCATGCCGACGGTAAGTAGTTTCGGTGAGTTACTAAACGCTACGATGCATTGTTATTTAGTTTATAGCCGCTCCTAAATATCGACCGGGAAGTGCCTGCCGCTCGACACACAGTCGTAAAATCGCTCCGTTCGACCATTTCCGCAAGCCATTATAACATTGATACCCAGCGAAAATCTATCCACTGTACTCTTGTTGATTTTACATCGAACGAATTAATTGATTTTTTTTTAATTTACCAATTAAAATTCAGTGGGTACATAATTTATCCATTGTAGGTACTTATGTTGTAATTTTACAATGTACGAAATGATTATTTTTCATTAATGATATCATTAATTAAAGAGTAAAAAATTTTGTTACATATTTTATCCGATACATTCCTCTTGACATTTTAAATTGAACATATCGATTGATTGTCGTTTCATAATTGTTTTCTGTTTATTTTACCACCAAAAATAAAAAGGCTGTCCTTTGAAATTTTATAGAGAACGTATTAATTGGTTATAATTGTTTTTAATTCACCAACTAAAACGTAAGCAGTGGGTAGGTATGCATTTTAACGATGTAATCAGAACATAACAAGGTAATTTCTTTGCAAAACTACGCGTACTAACGCTACTTATACGTGACTTGAGATTATGATCATTTTAAATACGAGAACCACTACCCGCTAATAATATTAGAAACTAGTGACGACTCATTGGACATGTAGTAGCAGGTAGTGTCAAGTCATGTCATTTATTTACAGCATAATATCTGTATTTAGAGTCAATAATGTAACATAATATTACACCAATATACCCTGAAGAGGTAAGCAGAGGATCGTAATTCACCCACTTTTCACCACACATGTTACACGTCCCATAAAATAGACGCGAGCCTATTACCATACACTAAGCACAAATCCAGACACCGATCTACTACTGGGAATTTAAGTGGGAACGGATAAAACATATTGAAAACGTATTGACGTCAGAGCATAAATCAAAATACACACATATCAAATCAAGCGAAACACATGCGACAACAAAAGCACATGAAACAGTGCGTGTGCAATCAGAACTAAATTGAAGCGCGCACAATTAGAATGCATTCACGCCCCGGCTTGTATTCAAATTTCAACCGCGGCCCGAACGTTATGACGAGTGTTTTATTTTCTTTCTTTCATTCACTCACCCGCTCTTTTGTTTTCGTGACTTTATTTTGTCATTACTGTACTCAGCGTTTATTGCGTGCGTTCGAAGTAACGGGAGTTTATTGAGAAGGACATAAAACGTTCTGTAATTATGTATTAATGCCTGTATTCTGTAATTATGTATAAATGCCTTTGAAATACAAATCATTTAATTCAATTTAACAATAGTGGGAAAAGTGTGTTACAGGTCTGTTAAGATATTTAACACACAGTGTCCTCTGTCTACCCCATAAGGACCTCGACGTGGTAGAATAATGATAGCAAGAATACTAATTCATTGATTTTCTTATCCCTCTAGCATTGTAATATTGTAGTGTAAAAAACAGTTTCTAAAACTATTTGTGATAGAAACAGCAGTACAATACAAATAATAAATAAAATATATAACTACATTATTTTGTGACTACTGCCTTCCCTGCGCAGTTAATACCTCAGACAAACGCACAAAGCCAATTACAATAACAATCAGATCCAGAACAGATAACCGACAGTAAACATTCAGATGTTTTCACGACTTGGAGCCGGAGCTTTTGTCCTTAATACCGGTGTGGCAAGTATTTTACGAAGTAGGTAGACAAACAGTTTAAATGTTAAGAAAATATTATATAATCAAATCATAAGTATACATATGTATGTGTATTAACTAATTTGCAGCTGTGCTAAAGAACTCGCATTGGCAAATGGCGGCTACATGTTCTGGCCGAAGACGAACAGCAACGCAGACGGTACGAGATAGAAGCCGTGTTCTACAATCTCCAGCCCGCATGCCCACCGAGGGGATTAAGGGGTAGAATTCCCTAGAGGAGACCTATGTCCAGCAGTGGACTTAGGCTCATGTCGTATGTATGTGTATACCAATGTGTTAGGTGACATTAATAACCAAGTACTTTATGAATCTGATAGCCGAGACAGCGCAGTAAAATAAGACGTGCTGAAAGTCAAACTTGAAGTACTCAAATTATTTAATAATATGTCATCATCATCATCATTATCAGCCTATTCCCGTCCACTGTTGAACATAGGCCTCGCCAATGGCACGCCACTGAGCTCGATCTTCAGCTCTTCGCATCCAACCACTGCCAGCCACTTTGCGTATATCGTCACTCCACGTAGCTGGAGGTAATAGTACGTAATGAAGTCAATTTGTTTATAATATTATGTTTTTATTATAACATTATCTGTCGTATCGTCACCGCTGTCTAATTGAAGCATTTTTAATATTGATATGCATGGCGAAATACGCTCAAGCAAAAGTTGAAGCCACAATGATTAAATGAAATGGTCCGATGATCATTTCATGCGAAGTGTCGTTTTGTCAGCGGAAAAATGATTTGCGTATCGTGCCACGAATACTAATACATTCAGAGTGTAAATCATTTATTCCGCACGTGATACAGGCATCATTTAACGCGCAGTTTTATAACCAGTAAACCGACGATAGGTTATGTTGCATAGAAATTGTTGAAGTGCGAACAGGTGAGGCTTTTGTGTGGATATATACATTGTATATATATATATATGGTGCGTTGAGGCCTAGGCAGAGGAGTGTAGTGCAGGGCCATGTTGCCCCAGTTATTTTACGTCTCGTCATGGAATGGTGGTGAGCCTCTCGCCGTAGAGTAGGCACAGATCGTATATACTCGAGTACA
Source organism: Microceris scylla (assembly GCA_018245595.1). Classification (NCBI taxonomy): domain Eukaryota; kingdom Metazoa; phylum Arthropoda; class Insecta; order Lepidoptera; family Hesperiidae; genus Microceris; species Microceris scylla. The sequence goes on from DWDT01005507.1 coordinate 5,836, forward strand.
TGTTGTATACCTATAATTGCAGTGAATCTGCATACCCATGGGTGTGACAAGTTTTAATCGAACAATTTCCAATAATTTTATTTCAATTTGTTCACAGATTAGTTTACATTCTAAATATAATTAAAACGTGGTTGTATGCGCCTTTTAAAAGATTAAATAACATATGTTGATGAACGATGACAATGTATAAGAGTGCTATGTTATCGTTCCATTATCAGCTATTATTATAATATCATCACGCCACTTCTTCCACGGAGTATACAGAGTGCACCGATTTCCAAATTAGTCAATATTTTCATCGTTACAGCCGACTCGCTCACCGCATTACCAGTTAAACGGCCACGATTGAAATAAGAACAAAGCGATTCATATTGAGACTTCACAAAGACCGAGCCGATATAGCGAGTGCTGATCGAATGTTTACCGTGTACGGAGCAGTAAACATCGCACCGCTGCAACGGCCAGCTCCAAATTTAGTTTCCAACGCGACCGATTGACCCGCGGCCGGACACACGTACGGTAATTACGCCGTAAATTCGTCTCCGATTTGGTTTTACTGCACTACATCACTCCAGTAGCGTTTGTTTGTGTTTATCTCATAACTTGAATATATAAATTCTATAGGCATATTATATAATTATAATATTCTATAAAATCGAATCCATTTCTATATTTGTGTGTTCTGGATTCTTTTTATACAAACGTAACATCACTCCTATAATCACCGAAGCAGTAGGCAGAGGAGTGTAGCATACTCCCGCGTTTCTGCAGATACGTTTAAGTTTTTTTTTTTTTATAGAGTAGGGGGCAAACGAGCAAACGGTATTTTATAAAAAAATAAAAAAAAAAAAAAAAAATACGTTTAAGTCCCATGGAATAGGTGGTGAGCCTCTTGTCGTACATGGGCACAGATCCAGACTCCAAATTACTACTAGAAATTCTGAATTCGAAAAATGCAATGGTACCCAACTTGGGATTTGAACCCAGGAGCTCCTGATCGGCAGTCACGCTTACAACCACTAGACCAACGAGGCAGTTTTTTTTAATACATGTGTTTTTTATTTCGTTTTAATAAGGAAGACTATATAACCTCTTGTCCTGTCCTATGTCCAACCATCAAACAATAAATATAATATTGACGATTGTTTCTCAAAACTGTCTAAAAAAATTTTCTTAATCAATAGCGGAAATTTTCACAGACTAAAAAATATTTTGTATATAGATAAAAACGAAACACGTAAGAAAATATCTGTTCAATATGATAATTAACACCTATGTGATAGAAAATATATTATGCACTGATAAAAATGTTATATGGTTGAGTCCATCCATTTTACGCCTTGCAACTGTCATACGCCCACGTTTATGGGGGAGATGAGTTAAGACCGTGTTGCCTCAACGAGGGTATCGTGTAAAGATATGCCAGGGCATATCAGATGCAGCAATAAAAAAATATATAAATCTGTCACTCCGAGATACTGAACTCAGCTTAAGACGCAATGGGTCTCATCTCATATTGAGACGGTTAAGGCCAAAGTCTGCCACGCTGGCCAAGTGCGGGTTGCCAGACTTCACACACCTTAGAAGTTTTTTTTCTATAATTTCTAAAATGTGTAGATTTCCTCACGATGTTTTCCTTCACCGTTAGCAAGTGATATTTAAATTTAAAACGCACTTTTGTGTAAGGAGGTGCGCACCATGGATATGAACCCGGAACCCCCGGAGTGAGGGGCTGAATTCTTAACCACTTAGCCTAATAGGCTATCACGCGATACAAATCAGTATTAAAAAGACCATTAATTAAATAACTATACTATAGTTCCTCCTTTCCGCACCACTAAACTATTTAACCACAAACTTCGTATCATATTGTGTAATAGCAGTAAAACTATTTTATTATGCTTTTAAATCGTCTATTTTTATTGACACGAATAGTCAAAATATTCTATTGCCACGATCGTAACACTTTTCACGACTTTCCCCATTCGAATTCCAATCGAATGATTAGAAAACTATCATTTTCTCACTATAGTCCTATTGGAATAGTTAATTACAATACATATTAAATAAGACTCGTATTTACCATTATATTTTTATTGTAACATCAAGCCAGGCCGCTTTCGGTATAGTTACAGAGCATCAATCCTGACAGATTTCCCGTACTTCTGCATTACTCTTTTTATATACACATTTAAGGTAATAAATGGTTTAGAACTTAGACACAACCATGTAAGGTGTTATGTTGAAAAAAAATCACATTTAAGTAAAACTAAAGTCATGACGTACTTTTATAAGCAATACTATCTTTCTATACACTTTTAAGCTAGCAAATAACTTGCAACTGTCTTATATACAACCAAATAAGGTGTTATGTCGAAAAAATTAACACATTTAAGTAAAAGGAATATCACAATTGTAAAATAGCGTGGGCAAGGACACAAACAGTTTAGTCGTTGGCCAATAGAGCGACGGTTCCGCTTTCCTTCGCATGTAGGGCGCGAGACCTGGAGGCGATTGGTAAGTGAAATTACACACGGCTCGGGTGACTGCACCGGAACTCGACACCTAATAGAAAAACGATATAAAGAAATACAGATACAAAACTTTAATTGCGCCACCATAAAAATAAGTATCTATATTCGTGAGAATTTAACAACAGATCATAAAATATTTTTATATTTCGTATATATTATATAACAAATATATACATCTGTCCTTAATTATCAGTAACTGATATAATTATAAATAATTGAGCATAAGATTTGAAAAAAAGAAAAGAAATTATTTTTTGGTTTGTCTACGCTACGTACAGCCTGAATAGTGACGAAAAAAACTTTTTCGGTCTTCGCTCGATGAAGCACGGGCTCTGAATTTTAGTGCAGGCTTATTTTAATGTGTTGTTTTATTTTTTATCATACATTATTACACTATCTATTATTTACATTTACCGAAGATTTTATCATTTTACTAATGTCACTTAAAGTGTATACAAATATGTATAACAGTATATTATGACCAACAGGTCTTTGTAGCTAAGTTTTTAATATTATTAGTTAGTAGAAAAATTGAAACATTTTTAGCTAAATTATTATATACTAAATTTCACCTTATTTCATCACAATGTCATTTAAAACCACAACTGTGCAAAACATACATACATAAATACATACGCACTTTAAGTTCATTTTCACCATGATTTTTCTGTTTCACCAATTCCAATTCCATCTATATGAAGTACACGTATAAGGAGTTTATTTTTCTCTCATAGTCTTAACTAATACATAGTGTACAGCGCTAATGGCACCGATTCGCTTCTCTTTTAGAAAGTTGAACCATTATTTACATTGCATTTACTATGACACAGCTGACACAGTAGTTCGGGCGGAGGGAGCGCCGCGATTATATTATTTGTTTACTCAGCGTGAATCGTGACCACACATTAGCGCAGCCTTTGTGTTGGAATGTGGACCGTAACGACACACGCATAAAGGTCAGACACACACGATCCCATCGAGCCCACGTTCCGCGAGCCCACGGTATATACCACAGCTCGCCGTGGAACAGGAAATGCATCGAAACACGATATCTCTAGCTCTGTACGAGTTTGTTTCATTTTTGTTCATCCTCATCATCACCGGTAATTTTATCATTCCATTGTTGGACACTTGCCTCTCAGAATGAGAAAGGTTAAGGTTGACGTCTACCACAAGGGCCAATGTGGCTTTACAGGAAGGAAATTGTTAGTTCTTCACTTGATGTTGAACTTGTGATTAGGTATATAGGAACTGACACGATTGATATTAGGAATTTTATATATTATTCTTTCATTTTGTGTTTTCTTTTTGACTTTCTCTTATCCAAAGATAGGCTATATGAAAAACAGGGTAAATAATAGGAAGGAAAACTATTATTTTTTGGCTTTTGTTTATATCACTTAAAATTTAACACTTTATAGGTTGGATCTTTTGCTGGGGACAAAGACACAAAACTGAGTATTCTAAGCTTGTTGACAATCCGAGCCTGCTTAGCACGAAATCACCCCAAGTGGAGTTGGCTGAAACTTTTGAAGTGACATTTAGAGAACAGGAGGGGACTTTCGACGGGTGCCTGTAGGCTCATCTTATAAACCCTTGTTCGCGAGCGATAAAAGAACAATCGACTTGATCGAAAACGTGCTATAAACAAAAGGGTTTGAAGGTTTTAGAAAAAGATAAATACGAGAAGAAATGTTACATTATATCAGATCAAAATAAAAAGGACTTGCTTTTGTATATAATTCTGATACAGTACCTTAACTTACATCAAATAAAAGAGCGTATACGGAAAGTGATGAATGTAGAAGATGCACGTCAGGTATGTGAATACTCTCGCTGCTCTGCCTACCCTAAGTCACGTAGTGGGATAATATTATACTAATATGCACAAAGTACACGACATATGTTGAGGATTATTCACTTAATAGATAAAAATAAATATTAATATCAATAGATAGATAAATAATATTCCTGTCAATTAAAATAAATATTTAAGTTCAG
>DWDT01005508.1:0-10370 GCA_018245595.1 Microceris scylla
TATAGCAGGGTGCACCACGTGCAGGTGAGGTTGACTTGGGCTCCTGATATGGTGGTTGGAACCCCTTACACCCCAATATAATACTTAAAGAACATAATATTGTTACACCCCATAACAATTTTCTCTAAAGAAATGACCATATTGGAAAGACACGTGATGAATGATCCTAATTAATGAGCACTAATAACGAAGCTGAAGAACATACAACATTCAAATCGCGTTTCACTGACGCTTGTAAATGCGCATTGAGTGCAAAGACTGAAGATACTGAATGACTAAAGAGGCAGAGTAACTGAGATCATATTCAATAGCAATCCGAAATTGCAAACGCCCAACTACTATTCAAATTTGTGTTCCAATTTGAATCCATGAAAGTGTACCACAGATGTACGGCGTATGCTAAGATTGGTGATCAATGGAAAATATTTGAATAGAATTCCAATTTACATTGGAATTGGAGTTCTATCAAAATTAAACGATGGAATAGACGAGAATTGTAACTTTTTAAAATTATTCATTGACCGTTGATTAAATTTACTGATGTTATGGCTATAGTAATTTCAAAATAATAATATAAAGTCAGACAACCAAATGAATTTCCGTCAACAATTATGCTGTTAATATTTAAGAATAGTTCATTTATTTAATTTTATTTGAAATAGTTCAACTGGTTTATTACATATATGGATATGAGGCAAATATGTCAGAATGTTTTGAATAATTATTCCAATGTGGAATTTTACATTAATTCGGAACTACAGAGTCGTACTACCACAGATCTAACGAACATTTGGCGCTTTAATTGCTCAAACGCGAGCGGGATATATCCGCGACTGTAAAAGCTGCAAGCTGCAGCAACCATTAAAGAAGCGAACAAGCTTGTTTTGTTACTTTAGCTGATTGATCCTTTGTCATTTTTTATATTCATAACTGTCTTTATACTCCAAGTGGACTATTTTTATATAACATAAAGTAGATAATAATTATTAAAGATTAAAATATTTTTTTAACTCATTCATTTATATTTTAATACCTTAATTGGAATACATACCTTATTAGCAGCTTTTGAACAAGAAACTACCACAACCCCGGTAAAGATGAAGCCTCTTAAGCTGGGCATTAAAAGCTCAAAGGCTTTATATCATGAAGTAGTTCCAGACCGTAGCCACCCTTCAGCGACTGCCAGCTCGGCCAATTACCATTCAAGTTTCCTTTTGTATATAAAACATACGGTACAAATATGAATAGCATAGAGATGTTATTTCAATGCTAGATATTTTATACTCCTCTCATTTTATTTCCTAGGAATTTGCAAGGTAATTTCATTTCGACGGGAACGTTATTACGAATATAATTCGAAATATTTAAAAAGCACTCATGTATTGACCGTCTATCAATATTGTAATATTCATTAAATATACTGACTGCCTCGTTGATCAAGTGGTTGCAAGGGCGATTGCCGATCGGGAGGTCCTGGGTTCAGATCCCAGGACGGGTACTATTGGATTTTTCTAATTTATAATTTCTAGTAGTGATTCGGAGTCTGGACCTGTGCCTGGTGTATGGCAATAGGCTCGCCACCTATTTCATGGGACAAACGTACCTGGTGAAACGTGGGGGTATTCTACTCTCCTCTACCTACCCCTTTGGGGATAACAAGCGTGATATCACGTTTTCAGTGTTATATATACCTTGGGTCGGAAAGTCTTTATGTTTGTTCGTCATTATCAAATCATGTATGCTAACAAAATAAGTAACGATAAGGTTCGTCTATAACTTTTGTTCTAAGACTATTTATTTATTGATGTGGTAATTAATACCTTAAACTAAGGGGTAGAAGGGTGTATTAAGTGCCTAAGACTATTCACTTCGTCAACCCTGGCTGATGGTGATAGTGTATGGTAAACACTGACATCACTTTAATAATAATACAAGAAGTATGCTTACATAATATATTAATTTTACAAACTAGAAGAAAGGAATGAGGTAGGTATTTTAAATTTTTTTCCAAATACTTCCAGGTAAAATAACATACCGTTACACAGTTGGCTTAGCGAGACTTGTGGCTTAGTCCAACAGCCTTCATTTCGAAATGAGTGAAATATATTAAAAATACGGGCCTAAATTTCGTCTAAAATAAACAGAATCCTATGCAGACTTCTGACTAACTCTGACAGCTTAATATGCCCTACAAATGACAAAAACGTCAAGTATATCAAATAATAATAATTTTATCCTGCTCGCAAATTCCTTTATCATTTGCAGGCCAATTGTTATTAACAATCACGCTATCTTTCAAGCAGTCACGCAAAAGAATGAACAAATATAACAATAAATTTCATTGATATCTCATCAATAACCAAAATGGAGACTCCGTATCTTCGTAACCACGAAGTTTCGAGATAACGTAGATACCCGTTTGCCATTTGTAATAAACGCTTTACGACAGAGCGAAGAATATTTTCCATTTTATTTGTTACGTGATCTGGAATTCTGATGCAGTATCTGTCATGAATAAATAAGGCTGTCTACGTTCTAAGCTCGCATTGTATTTTAATATCGATGTTGTCATCCCTATGACATTAGATACACGAGTATGCATATCATTGTAGGTATATGAACGGCAATAGACATGATCTAGAAATGAACTGACGTCATCTCAAATAGAATCCTTTTTATGATGAGTCAACGTAGGAAAGTTCGTTTATGAAGTTGCAAATAACTCATATATTTACTATTAATCGTTTTGTAACTATCTTCCTTGTTTAATTGGTTCCCGATTTAACTCATTTATTGTTCTTCGCGATGAGAGACATCGTTGCGATGTTCATGAAAAAGACGCGTTAAGTCTGGAAAAACGAGTAATATTTACGATCCCATTTATCTTTATACTGCTTGACTGCTATAGTCTGGTACACCGCACTTGACCAGCGGACCAGCGTCAAGCTCTGGAAATACTTATTTATCTTCAAATTTAATTATCATTGTAATAAATTATATACTTTATATTTTTTTCAATGTTAGCAAATCTATAATATTTTTATTGAATATTTTTTCAACTCAAGGATTAATTAAGAACACGTGGACTGGGGCAGTACGTACATAAAGATCCATATAAAAGTGCTACATTGACGAACATTAATCTAAGATGTTAAACTGTTATGAAATATCTAGTAGTTCACACTGTAATAAATTTACGTGCATGATCTACTCAGTCGACAGGTCAGAGGCAAACTGGTTCTCGTGTAATATGAGTAGGTGTGTTAAACATAGTTGACCCCTTTGTTCCTCACGATTAATATCAATCTTGACAATGAACTTCAATTGCCTCAAATAAAGGAAGTGTCTAGTTTATTGGAACCTTTGATATTATCATATATATTTATTTTATTGTGGTAAATTTATAGATGGATTTATATAACCAATTTAATACGAAGCTTCATATTTATAGGGTTATTATAGATTATTATTTTACTTGAATTTATTGTTGTAATAACTGATTGTTTAATGAACCGTTTCACTTTCAACTTTCTATTAGATTCATTACAAGGGACGTTGTGATGAAACTTTTGACTCTGACTTTTGTCAGAATACGGGAGGAGTACTGCATTATGAGTATTTTATAAATCATCAGATTTTGTGAAGTAGTCACAAATAATAAGCACGTGTGCAGAAATATAATCCTTAGGGGTAGTAACGCGTTTATGAATAATATGCATTAGCAGATCTTTTTTATAACTCGCATTTATTTTCCCCTCCCCCTCACATAATTGACTTTACAAAGTTATACGCGTTTTCAAAATGTTACGTCACTTGGTTGCTCTAAGAACATATCCTGAAAGACCTCCGCATCAAACGGTTTCTTAAAAAATTATCTCAGGAGTGGGAAATTTCCAAAGTACCTAATTGAAGACGCATAGTTAAATATCACAGCCAGTAGGTTTGTCAGCTGTCTGCTTACCATACTACAGACTTTGGGGTCAAGATGGCTCTATGTGCTATCCCAAGATATTTCTTGACTTATCTCATTCTAAGCATCTCCTTTCTCATTCCAGGTAGTGTTGGTGTTCATTCTGAGTATAGCATCGCTGATCATCTACTTCATTGACGCGTCCAGGTAATATACTTTCCATAGTCCAAATTCATTAACAATTGTACCTAGACGAAATATTAATTACAAAATATCTTACGATACCGCTGAAATCATAAGGAATACGTGAGTGCAAGCCAATTAAATGTGACCCGACTGTTTGCTGATGATAGTTCTATGTTGTGAAGCTTGTAGATGGTCAAATATGATCTATATTGGGCGGATTGTTCGTGATTCACAATATTGTTACACTGATTGGGACACAAGATTTTTTTGAGTTCAATTCGCTACCGCAGCTTGACGCACACTATTTTGAAACAGTGTCAAAGTGACTTTGGTCTATTATATATATTTATATGTACATATATGTATTTGTGTGTTAGACTGTATCCACAATGCCGCTAACATCGCTTGCTTTATTCCACGTCCTACCATCGCACTACTGACTGTACGATGGTTGACCGGCCTGATCAAATTTGACCGTGTACAAAACTGGGCTTATGTTTTCTTTGTCAGCTGAAATTTGTATTTTAGACGTTGGCTTTTCCGTGATATGTTGTCTGTATGTATGTATGTATGTTGTGCACAGTTGTAGTACTTAATCACGTTGTGTTACGAGTGTCATACGGTTTCCTGGTTTCAGTGAGGAGGTGGAGCGATGCCAGAAATGGAGTGACAATATCACACAACAGATCGACCTTGCCTTTAACATATTTTTTATGGTCTACTTTTTTATAAGAGTAAGTGTATTTTATCAATGTTTTAATGTGTTAACGACAAGTCTCCTCAGTGATAATTCAAATGCAACGTAAGTGGTAAAGTTGATAATGAAACGTGTGTCGTATGTATGTACTCGATGGCGGCTTATTAGATGGTGATAGAAGCCTTATATGGAATTTTAGAACTAGTGGAACTAGTAATAGAGAATATTAAATGTTAATATTACATTTAATATTAACATTACATTGAGCATTTTTCGGATAAAAGTCTTAATCTATACAATGGCATACATAAATATATAAAAAGTAATAAAAATAATTATCAATATTATAACTGAGCCATGTAGATCAGTTTTGGAAATATCCTCCCAATACTACCTTCATACACTTCTATCGCTTTGTAGAAGAGAAGATATATTATGAATAAAATTGATATAAAAAATTAATGAACCCTGCCAGTATTTTGGGAACCATACCTCGCAAGGACATTTAAGATAAAGTTTTTTTATAAATATTTGTTGTATTATTTTTTAGGGTATCAGCCATTTATAAATGTGTAAATTAAGATGACTAAAAAAGTGACCTGAAGAGATATTAAAAAAGGATAAAAAAATACTTATGAATATAATATTGAAGTTGAAAATTATTTTGCCTGTTTTTGTTACAGTTTATAGCAGCTAGTGACAAACTGTGGTTCATGCTCGAGATGTATTCATTTGTAGATTATTTCACGATACCCCCATCCTTTGTATCAATATACCTGGATAGAACGTGGATAGGTAAGAATTTCTTTACTACATATTTAGTTTCTTTTTTTAATTTGAGAGAAGTGTCTTAGAAGGATTAATTATTTATTTGGAAAAATATTTTAGTTACGTTGTATATTATTTATAATTCATTTATTTAACTATTCACACATACAGAGTGAGCTTATAGCATTATTAATATATTTTACTTGTTAAATTTATCTAAAAAATTGTAACTACGTCTGGCGTGTATTATTATGTACTCAGTTTGATTCGACTTTCTTTAACTAGTTACTTAAAAAGTCGAAAAATTGTTCGTAGACAATTATAAAGCCTATATTCTGAATAATCTGGTAATATTCTCTATAAGATCTGAATTATCATTACAATGAAGTTACTACTCTTCTACCATTAATTGACGTCCATAAACTAAACTAAAAATGTCTCAAACCCTCACTACGTGGGGAAAGAATCTGCATATAATGTTTATGTACCATTGACAATTAGAAAATGTAGTATATACATATTAAAACATGTTACGGTGTATATACGCTTTCCTAATACTTCATAATCTTCGTTTCCAGGGCTAAGGTTTCTCCGAGCTCTACGCTTAATGACCGTGCCTGATATTTTGCAGTACCTCAATATATTAAAGACATCCAGCTCAATTCGTTTGGCGCAATTAGTTTCTATATTTATATCCGTGTGGTTAACAGCAGCCGGCATCATTCATTTGGTGAGTATTTCGTACACTCGTATCACCAATAGATCATAGTTCATTGACATTCACACGACTTATGCATCGGACATAACTGACTGCACAAAATACACCGCCTATCTATAAGTCTATTTAAACGGATTAATTCTCGTGCTGGGAAACTCAAAATGCTCCTTTATGATATGATATAGTAATTATATACTGACGATTGAACAAGTAAATAATTATAAATAATGGAGAACGCAGTTGCGAGTCTTGTCTATGTGAACAAATATCGGTCTGACGATGTCGAATGGTGTCGTACATAAATATGTAATGTCTCTATTTCAGCTGGAAAATTCCGGGGATCCGCTGGAATTTGACAACGCACAATCGCTGTCTTATTGGACGTGTGTGTACTTTCTTATAGTCACCATGTCCACCGTAGGTTATGGTGATGTGTTCTGTCACACTGTACTTGGCAGGACGTTTTTAGTTTTTTTTCTCCTCGTCGGCTTGGTAAGTTTCATTTCATTCGTTTACTTTTATAAGTGTATCTACTTGTGTTATAAACTGTTGAACTTTAAATAAAATCAGGTTCACATAATATAATATAAATTTATGAGTCTATAATTTTTGTAATTTCCCTGCAAGGAGAGGCAAGTTATCATAACTACTGTTGTTGTGTCGATCAAAGACTGGAACGACATGGCTCTCTTGCCTCCGCAATATTGCGACTAGCCCGTCGAACCGCGCTACGCTTGCGATTCCTTGCATACAAAGCTGTATTGATAACAAAGCAAAAGGAAATTAATATAATGATTTGTAATAAGATAACCATAGCTCACATGGGACTTGGTAGAGGACTGTACTGATCTAACGCACAGCTCGTTGAATGATTGTAAGCCTGAATAGTGCACCTACTAGAGCATGCCAAGTTACTTCGGTTCCGATACGCCGGGCGCACCCCGCCCCGCCGGGGCCGCCGACGCAGTCGCCGCTCAGTGTATAATCTTCTAACTTCTCGACCGCTTTCAACGGAGCATCTCTTGTAACTCAAAACGAGCTTCACTTCCAGCAATATTTTCGATCGCATGGATGTTTTCTTTTTCTTTTGCTTTGTTATGTGATTATCACGAATGTGCTGCCGGAGTATCTCTAAGCTTAACTATTGGAGATGAGTACATGGGGACAGTGGTCCGAGACGAGCCACGTAGATTGTCGGAGTGGAGGCGTCCTGCCGAGTGCCGTCGCTGGCGCCCCGCCGCGCGCCGGCTTCCCGCGCCGCGTCCCTCCCCTCCCACCTCGCGATCTGCATGCGCACCTGTGCCTGGCTGTGTTCAGTTGCTCACATCACCGGTAGACACACACCTTCCTTTTTTTTTATTTCGCTCCGCTACCGGCTACACTTTACTGTACGTCACCATAGATATACCGAGACTCGAGGTGGACATTGTCGTGCACCACACGATGGTGTCCGCGCGCAGACTCGATGTACGATCGACACCATGGTCTGTTGCAGGCAATGTTCGCTAGTAGCATTCCTGAAATTATAGAGCTGGTAGGAAGTAGGTCCAAGTACAGTGGCGAGCTGAAGCGTGAACATGGAAAAAGGTATCAGTTTGATGTATAAATTGAAACGAAAGTGAAGGCGAATCATTCCGCGGTACGCGCGAATCTCTAGCAGCTTATCGCGCCTGCCGTCCAGGGTGTGAATCGCTCGATCTCTCGAAGACGATGTGAAATCATCAGTTATACAAAAGCTTGCTCAGTGCCGTCAGATGTATTGTGTTATCTACTCGCGTTCACCCGTCGGTCTCGCGGTCGCGCTGCGGGCGACGTGTCGCTCCGGCGCTACCGGCCTGCGCTTTCGAGCCAAGCCCCGGTACCGCCGAAGCGAGCGCCACCCGGCTGCCGACCGCGCCGACCTGCTCGTGTCCGCGCTCTACCAAGCGTCTATACCGAATGCCCATCGTCTTAGTTTAGTATCCGGCAATACCGATTTCTTTTTAAGTTCTGTTCATCGATTAGTTAGCGTATGAATCCAGGCTTTGCATGCACCCGGTCACGAGTCCCGTCACGGCTTGCCGTCACGTAGCTCCCGCTAGCGTAGCTCGGCACGGCACCCAAGTCCCGCACCCGTCCACACCACGCCACAGCCACACGCAGACAGACGACACTCAAGCCACACAGCCTTGTGCGAGCGCGAGGGTTCACGGCCGCGGGCCGGGGGGGCGGGCGCGCGGGGGGGCGGTCACTCACCTCACGGTGTTTGCTGTGTATCGTAGGCTGTGTTCGCCAGCTGGATCCCCGAGATCACGGAGCTGGCGGCGCAGCGGAACAAATACGGCGGCCGGTACAACAAGGACGTCCGCCGCAGGTACCCTGCTCTCACGCCCCCGCTCCACACGGCTTCCTGCCTTCCTACCTCTCACGGTTTCGATCTGACTTGGTTGATTGAATGCGGAGTTTGCTAATGAAATTTATTAATCCTTCACTAGAATCGGTCTCTCGGTGCCGTGGCGCATGCTCGAAGAGTTAGCTCCCGGCGGCCGCGCCCCTCTCCCCGAACACGAGAGACAGGCGCGCGGTCGACCGACGCACTACTACATGCCTTTTTTCGTAAATTACACTCGAGATACCATTGAGCTTTTTAATCCTTCTAACGAGACTAGATCTGGAGAGAGCCGATGTAAAGTTTTGTAATGCTGTCGATGAAGTAGTGTTTGGTTTGTTCGCTTGCACACGATGCCTGTCGCCACGCTGTAGCGCTAGCTCCGGCACCTCGCCACGAGTCCCGAGATCACACACAGCCAGTGCCCGCGCCCGCGCTGCCGCCGCCCCGGCCCGCGCCGGCCGGCCGCCCTGCGCTCCGACCGCCCGCTGTCCGCCGGCCCGCGCTCGCGCCCCGCGCCCCGCGCCGGCTCGCCGCCGGAAGCGAGCCGCCCGCGTCGCTCGCGCCGCCGGCGGCTCCCTTCCTCGCCGGCCGAACACTCACTTGACTTGAATGTGAATGTCTTGTTTTGTCTGTCGGCGTTTAGGCGATATTTGCCAGTTGTATCCCAGAGATAATTGACTTAATCGGCACTAGACCCAAGTATGGCGGCACCCTCAAGAATGAGCGGGGACGCAGGTGAGCCGCTGTCTTCACTCCGTTCCGTTGAATGTATCCGTGTTGTGATATCTATATCTTCCTTTTCCTCTCTTAGCACGCTTCTGTGTTCTCACTTTATCTTTGGCAGGACGCGAGTCCCGCAATGTCTTTGTTTTTGAGTCGGTATTGATTGTAAATTATTATCTTTGGATTGGTTTGAGTTCAGTTGAATAGAAACCAGCAGATAGTGGCTAGTGCTATCGCTCGTCATATAGGTTTCATATTATGTTCTGTTAGTATACAACCGTACGTATTTAAGGAATGTTAATGGTAATCGTAAAGCTTAGTAACGGTGAGATAAATGTTGAGTGGTACCGTAGTGTGTTGTTGGAGTTCTCGTGTGTCGTGCGTCGACAGCTCCTTTCTGTGGGCCGGAGCGCCGGGCGCCGCCACGGGAGGCGCTGTTGATGCGAACGCGACCTAGTGAGTGCCATCCGCTCGCCTCCTTCTGTTCCTCCCTGCCTGCACGTCTGTATCTGTACTGTACTCTTGCTCTTAATGTTGACCCTCTTTACTGTTTTGTTATCTGTATTGTACTTTTAAATCGACCCCCTCGGTAAATTTAGTGTAATGTATTTACGTAAAAATTCATAGAGCGTGGCAAGGCTGTGTGCATTGAGGACATTTTAACGCAAAATTAGCTTAGTTCTCGACATGCCATTCGACATAATATTGACATCATTAGCGACACACAATCATTTATATTAAAGTTTGGATTTATTAACTTGAAAATTATTTGCGGTGTTTTTGCGATCGGTAATTAAAAGGTAGAGTTTTATTGCGTTCTACAATACAAATGGATCAGATCCTTTGCCACACCTTAGAGAATAATAGATTGCATGTGCATTTAGTCACTCGCAATGTGCATTTGACCTTTTTTTATTCTCAACTGTTTAATTTTCCTCGACGTTTGTACCGACTTTAACTGATCTTCTTCTTCTGTGTTTTGATTTAGATTTTAACC
>DWDT01005509.1:0-10370 GCA_018245595.1 Microceris scylla
GGGCGGCGCGGGGGGCGGGCGCGAGGCGCGCGGCGCGGCGTGGGGCGCGGCGGTGCGTGCGCGCTGCGTGGCGCGGCGCGCGGCGGCGCTGTCGCGGCGCGACGCCACGTTACGCCTGCTAGCCGCCGCCTCGTGCTTCCGTGCCGGATGGGTATTGCCTTCTTGACACTCGACTCTACACTCTACATTCGCTAGCTAATTTTACGTTATGTTGTCCGACGTTATTAACTCTTAGATCAGATTGTAAATACTGTACTATTCTAAATATACTCATATACATATACTGTGGATTTTTAAATAAATACAAGCAATATATTTCCATAGATAGAGGACGGCATCGAGTTCGCGGAGGAGGCGCTGGCGATCGAGGAGCAGGACGAGGGGCCGCTGTTGGCGCGTTGCTTGCTGTACGTGGGCATGGGCCACCAGATGAAGGCGCAGGTAGTCCATAATCAATTTTACTTTACTTATACTGTATTTACTATTACTAACTATTATTGTACAATATTTACTTTTACTGAATTTTATTAAATATTTAGTAGAGGTTTTAAATTGCAGACATGACTATAGTTTATCGTTAAATTCTGTTATTTTTTACAGAAAACAAATTGTCGCATTGAGAAGGACACCGCGAACGACACGAGTCTCAAAATGTTGCTCAGATCAGTGCAACTGGATGATAATGATCACTTAGCATTCTACCACCTCGCACTGCAGTACATGCACCTGGGCTTGCTCAACGAGGCTATGGTGAGTTCTTTTGATGTATTATATGCTATCAGCGATGAATTCTTTCACATCGGGAAAGAGAGGAAAAATTGAGAGTGCAGTTGATCATTTCGGTTTCATATGGGATCGAAAGTGTCTTACTTTTGACAAGTGTTTCTCAGAATTGAATGACAGTGAGTTAAACGTAGCCGTTATTTAAAAATATCGAGATATTTACGTGGCAAGTAAAAGAAGTGACCTGACGGTGGCAGGACGCGACGCGCGCGTGCCTGAGCGCGCGCGCCGAGTGCTGCGGCGGGCTGCGGCTGGCCAGCGCGCTGTGGGCCAGCGCGTGCGCGGGCCCGCGGGCGGCGCGCGCGCTGCAGGCGGCGCGGCTGGCGCGCCACCACTACCCCTCCGCGCACTGGCCGCTCGTGCACCTCGCCGCGCTGCAGCTGCTCACCGACACCGGCGAGGTACACTCGCCGACCTCTTTCATTGTTATTATTATTATTATTATTATTTTCCGAACATCCTCAAATGCAATTTTTTCTAATTGAACCATGTAGACAGAGAATAATGTAAATTTCAACACTGAAAAAGTAAGTAAAGTATAAGACTCATATTTATAATACATTAGATGTAATATTTAAAACGACGTAATTTCGAGGCGCTAGAAAATAGAACCTGTTGTCTAATACTACTATATATTATATTATTTGTCGACAGGCGGCACTCGCCACGGGAAAGGAATTGCTCAAACTGCTCAACGTCGCGGAATCGGAGAACGAATTAGATCAGAATGGATACGCGGAGCTCGATGCGTTGTCCGATTCACAACATGACGATACGCAAAGTAATAGAGATGCCGGTGAGTTAAGGGCGTTACACACTATTGCTATTAATATGCGGACTCATTGTTAATATTTGTTATAAAATTAGAACTTTATAATATCAAGTTATTTTATACTTCATGTATTTATACAATAGATACTGACTCGTATTTTTTCATTAAAATGGATTCAAAGCATACTTCTTTGTTGATATTGAAAAAGAATTTTCGAATTCTTATTCAGTCAATGGCCACAAAGAAAACAATTTTTTGTTTATATTTGTTACGCAATACTACTGTTCAATTAAACGTGTCCTAGATTTTAGGATTACATGTTTGGAACAAGTTCAAATAATTATGTACAAAATTCAAATGATATGACACACGATTATGGATATACGGGTAAGGGTGTGAATATTCGGTTCGGAGCGTGAGAGTGATGGGTGTGTGCACAGCGTCGCTGCGCGCGGAGTCGGCGGGCGCGTTCCGCACGGAGCGCGCGCTGTCGGACGGCGCGTCGTCGGCGTCGGGCGCGCCGCGCGCCGCGCGCCTCCCGCAGCGCGCGCACGCCTGGCTGCTGCTCGCCGACCTCTGTCTGCGGTACACTGCCTCTTACAGTTCTCTACTATTTTTTAACCATGTATTACTGCTACTAGCGTTTCGTACCCATAGTTCTCATAGTAGTCATTATTGAGTGATATATGATCTTATTAACGATCGATACCGATTGAGCTGTCTGACACTAGTAGTCCAGTTTGAAATTCTTTGCGTATGTGCTTTTGTAGCATGCTTGCATTTTCATATATGCTAAATCTACAGAGATGCACATGCGACTACCGTCTATTACTTTTGTAAATCATTTGTCACGAAAAATAAACAATAAAATTATATTTTGTATTGTAATTTTCTAAATCTCTCTATTATTATAATCAGTCACAGTATACGATGGTTTAATTGTGTTTAACATGTCGTAGACTGGGCCGAGTGACGGCGGCGGCGGGCTGCGTGGCGGAAGCGGCTGCGCTCACTCCCTACAGCCATCTCGTGCTATATACGGTCAGTGTGATTGATTATTTAATTCTTTTTAAATTTTTTAGCCTGATAAAGTTTCATTTGTTTCGAGATATTGTAAATGTACTTTATGAAGTGTACAACTATATTTAATCAAGTTTAAAATAAATTTGCTGACCGAATGATTCCGAATGAATTTGCAATATATATAATAAATTAGACCCTAGCGCGATAAAATAAGTGTGTATTGTTAAATAGATTGATTAAATTTTTGGCTAGGTAATATTGATTGTTATTGAAATCGATTCAGATTCGTTTTTTGATTTTTTTTATGCTCGTATATTGCTATTTGTAACTACTCTTGGAAAATTCATTCATACAAACATAAAGATTGATTGTTTCGTTGGTCGAGTGGTTGCAAACGCAAATGCTGATTAAGAGGTCGTGGGTTCAATTTCCGGGTAGAATATTTTTGGGTTTTTTTAATTTGAAATTCGAAATCGTGCTCCGTGTATGATAACAGGTTCTAACTGTATTTTATGGTGGGCTGTACAATATTCTGGGTGCATCTTACACTCTTTTACCTATGTATTTTTTAAATATGGGTATATAATGTTATTACTATTTTCATAATTACATATAGTTACTAAGGCGCGTCTGTTTTATGACGAGTTAAAAGTTTCGGATTGGAACTCGGCACCGACATGTTCGTTCATTCGAAGTGGCCAATAGGAGGAGTCGATCGGCAACATAATCTTATCGACATCGATGACGTGTCGAACAGAGGGGCATGGTGCACGCGGCGAGGTCGGAGTGGGAGGAGGCGCGGCAGTGCTTCCAGAACGCGCTGGCCATCCACCCGACGCACCTGGACAGCATGGTGCAGCTGGGCGCGGCGTACTACGCGCTGGGCTGGCTGCGGCTGGCCGAGCGCTCGCTGCGCGCGGCCGGCGCGCTGGCGCCCGCGCGCGCCGACACGTGGCGGCGCCTGGCGCTGGTGCTGGGCGCGCTGGGCGAGCCCGCCGCCGCCGCCGACGCCGCCGCCGCCGCGCTGCGCCTGCACCCGCGCGCGCCGCTGCACGCGCTCGCGCCGCACCTGCCGCTCTGACCGCGGTAACTCTCTTCTACTCGCTTCATCTGCCGATCTATCTCACTTTTCAGCCGGATCTCGTCGGTTCCATTCACACAGGAGTCGATGATGAACAGAACCATACATACTGTGACTAAATGTAAAAAAACATATATACCTATATATTATCCTATCTATACATGTCTATCTGGTTACCATAAAAGAAGATTAGCTATATACATATTTTACCATTATCTACAAGGTATTATTACACTATAGTCATTAATAACCAATGCCACTAACACTACTATTCTTCCAATTCTTGTATCGATTAATATCGAAGTATAATCTTAACTACAGTAGTTCTAAGTGAACTACATACATATTCTGTGTGTACAGCTGTTCTGTCCGAGATGTGTTGCAAATGTCTACGACAGCAAGCTTAGGTCGTATCTGCTGCCTGCTGTTTTCATAAAGCTAATATATTTTTTATTCCGTTTTCACTACATTTCAAAGAACTTTCATTCAGATGAGTCTTATTTTTTATTTTCAGATATAATGCATGAAAAAATATTAAGAATAAGGTTTGAGTGGATCAACTCGCAGCGTCCGTACTGTGAGTATGGAGAGATCTCGACTGCAGCCGCAAACGAAACAAAACGATTCTGCATCGGAAACCCGTACTACCAAGTAATCGAACTAAAACTGAAATCCCATTCATTCAAAACAGACACTTATGTTAACCGTATATAAAGTTGAAAATCGAATGCTAATCGTTTGAGGTTGTACTAATTTCGAAATTTAAACATACAGATATTAGTTTTAGTTCGCGAACAGTACTTATATATATTTATATGTATGTACAATTACGTGAGCGAGGGGGTGGGGGGAGTGTAGCTCGTAAGCGAAATGACTTGTTTTTAAGAGTTACAAGAGCAACGGGAAAGGTGCTCGAACGGTTCGTGTATTGTCTTATAAAGTGTCCTTTATATTGTTATGTTTCCTTGTGGTGATGTGTTACAACACGTATCTACTTAATTATGTTACAGCCAGGGTAAATAAAACGGTAAAATTCGCATTTAACTCAAGTGAATTCGACAACATCGATATTATTCGACAAAAATTAAGCGTAGTACTTGGACAGCAGAAGGACATCAATACGTATTTAACCAAGAATATTCCCTGAAAAATTCGTTGTCCATTTTGAGCGTCATTGGATAATAATAGCGACGGTTATAACCTGTGACTTTCCAAGGCGAAGGTGAAAAATATTGATAAATTGATCACTGAGTAGGAAATCAAACAACAACGAATGATAATGCAATGACACATTAAGTCGTCCGTGTGTCACTTTCTTTATATACTTATTTACCTAATTGAATGTCTTAAGTTATTACCAACACGATAAAATTAAAGAAAAATTGTCTCAGTACAATAAATTTAATGTAATATGTTATGTATAGGTCATCGATACTGTTAGTAATCTCTAATCGATATTTGCCAATACACAATAATACGTCCGGTCTTTGGTGACATATTGAAGACAGAAACGCTAGAAAGAGACGGAGCTATTAATACAGGAGAATTCTAGTAGTTAAAATCGGTTTTGTAGAGCGTTGTCCTTGTCACACTTGTTTGTCTGCTATCGGCAGCAAAATAGATTATTCTGTACAAAATTTATTTCAGTCAATATCCACATACATATTGATCGGAGTTTATTTGAAGTGTTTTATTAAATTAATTATTTATTATCATTATTATGTAATGATACAAATTATATAGGTTATAAACGGTTAAATTGTTCTTTATCTGTATGTAAAGAGCACTCAATAGTGGGTATATCTTGAGGTGGGAGATGAGATGCAATAATTATATTAGTTTAAGCGTTCAAAGCGAGCGATGACGCTTCCATCGATTTCGATAAAACACCGTGGGAGTGATAAAAGCGACTCAGGTGTCTGGTTATAGTGAGTCACTCAATATATACATATATATGTATGTATATAAATATATACACAGTCATGACATTCGACCACTGGTAGTCCGGTTATGAAAATAAATGGTTGTGCTTGGGCGCTCGCGTCGCTGAAGGCAACGAATTATTTAAAATTTATCTCGTAACTATCTTAATAAACCTCCTTTTAGAATTTGATGTATGTATTTTAAAGTTATTTTTGTAATTATTAGGTATACGCGCGCCGCAGCGGTGCGGCGCCGTGCGTAAGTCTTCCCCTCGGTTGATATACGGTCAACTGTCGGACATAGTACAGTGTGTTCAAAATATCTGAGCTTATGTACCTAATGGAAATTCTACGATTTTCACTGACTGATTTGGGTTACACAATAGGATTTGTAATAGAAATTGTATTCTTAAGTGCTTTGAGTTATTTTGTTTGGTACCGACTTGGATATGGGTGAAACTATGACTCTGGTACAATGCTCTCTCTCGGCTAACAAATTGATTACAGACAGTGCAGTGACGGTATAACATCTACTTCATTGGGTTTAGGATTACAATTCTGTTTTATGTTTGGCTTTTTATGTCACATGCGTAATTCATAACTATCACTTGGTGTGCATTTGTTCGGTTTTAATATTTTTTTTATAGTTTTTTTTTTCCTAAATATGCATTCCTGTATAACGTTTGGTACTATTGCAAATACTTATGCACTCCGTGCTTTCTACCTTTCCTCGCAAGAGACCTGGCGTGACGATATGTAGGTATGTATGTGTAACGATTTGCTTCCATACATACTACGCTGCAGTTTTCTCTGCTTTGTCGTGGTTCCAGTGTTTCTTGTTTGTGTTGTTTTTCTAACTACTTCCGTTACTATCTAGTCACAGTTAGTCATTAAACTTCTTCTTTTTCTCTTACCAAACGGAAATATCTTTTAGTATTGCTCAGGGGATTGGCTTATTTTTAGCAATTTCCCCAAATAGGGATTACCCGTTCACAGCACTAATAAAACTGTCAAATCATAGGCTGAATATCGATTTGGTTCACTTTTCTTTGGAAGAGCATAAAGTGACAGTTCTGCAAGCGGATTACTGTGGTAGTTCAAATGGTAATGACTTTAATAATGGCAATGAGCTATGAAAATTTGACTTATTATGGAGATGTTTCCTATTATCGGTTTGGTCGAGTTTAGAAGGGTAGTTTCTAGGAGGTTTGGGTACAGATAGCATTGGTTCGAACGAATCAGAAAAGCGGTCACAATGCGTACATTTGGCTCCATGCGAAAATCTAACTATTTTTATTTATGTATTGTCAGGAGTTCCCCTAACATAACCCCGGAAAGAAGTTTGCTTAAAACTGCGAAAAGTATAGGGATTACGTAAACTCAGGACCCTGTACTATGACTGAATTTATTAGATACTTAATGCCCTGGAATTGATCTAGGTGATTTGTTTCTGTGCACGTGTGAATAAGTCGTCTATTTGAGTTGTCCCCTTTTATAGGCACTATGTCTTAGGTAAATAAAGTCCTGTCTATTTCCTGAAACTAATGGAACCTTTTAGGTGGTTTGGATATTACGTATTATGTTACGTAGTCGTTAAAATTTCCGTCGTTATATCCACCATCTTGATATTAATGTCACGTTGACAATTGTAAGAAAATGATTTTCTAATCTCATAAATTCGTCACGTTAAAGAATAAATTGATTGGAATTTGAGAACGAAAAATCTTATCGTAAATTATAAAGGGATCTATTGAAATGTTCGTTTTATTTTTATAACAGTTTTTTCAAATATGAAACTAAAATGCATTTCGAAATATTAGATATCGATTACTATACTGTATTCGTCGTTGTGAGTGTCCTAAATGTTTTTATTAAATATTTAATGATTAAACAGTGAGATAAATGTTGTTTATAATATTACGTGTAAATGTTTTTAATATTAATATGTAGAATCATGTTTGTTGTGTGGCAACACTGACTGTCGCCGTGTTTTAAGTGAAGGACATCGATGTACCTACCTACTTAATTGTGATCGGTTTCATTTATAAACACATATTTCAATTGATTGTATCGATTAAGAATGTAATTATTGTAACATAACTATGCAAAATAGACAAAGTATTTATTTGTATATACAGAATATTATCGTTATTACTAGACAGTGTTGCCATTCATATTTGAAATATTAATAAATAGTGTTCATTATTTTGTCTTAAGTACACGGAAACCTACTAGATATTTCCATTTCATTCTTCAATGGTATTTTTGTACATAAAAATGTATAGACATTAGTAATAAATAGAAAAATTATTTTTCTTATGTATTCAGTGTTATATATCCTATATATAAATATTCTGACCGTGGAAATGATACAATAATAAGAATACAGTGTGTTAAATGTCAAGTTTCGATTGCGCACACACACACACACGCTCACTCACATACATACACTGGGACATGAAGCGTGCGTAGTTATGACTCGATCGACTACAGTTGACTAGTGTATGGACTGATCGATCACCATTCCATTTGTCTTACATACAGCAGAGGGAAAACTAGTTGACACCCGCACATACAAACGTATATATCTAACAGCTGTATTCAAAATATTAAAGTTCTCGAAACGCACGAGTCCCGTACGACGCTTTCGATATTAGAACAATTGGAATGTCTACATCGCCGTATACTTTTCATTAGTAGCGTATTGTTTCATATTAAAGTGTTAGTATGGATATTTGTATTTAATTGTCATGTCATTTATATGATTTCTCGCGTGTGAAATTTACGGCTAAAAATAGAGTCTTGGTGAAATATCGTTCAGTCTGCTGGTGCAATGTAATGTTTTGCGCGTGGTGTCCGGCAATAGAGTCCTCGCGTCTTGTGACGATGTAGTGCCGAATTTGTTCCTAATACCTACTCACTTTTTACCTTGATGCTAGGAAGCATAATATGTTATGATGTTTCTGTTGTATGTCCTGGGTAATATATCCGATTGATCTAACGTATTCGCTAAAATGAGGTTTATAAATTTATAACTTAGGTATATCGATATGTAACTCTATGTATGCGATGTTTTCCCTCACCTAATGGCAAACGAACTATAAAGGTGTAGTAGGTACCTTTTGCACACATATGTATGTTGTTGTACATAAAGCCGTTACGTTAGTACTATGGAAATTCGAACAGATATTATCTATATTTTCTCCGTGCTTGTTCATTTAAATAGTTACTTAATAGTTTTGGTGTATTTCAATGCGAAGTTTAATAGGTCTTTTGTGGTATATGGTTGCGATTGTTGTCTTAAAATGACGCTGTTAGCTTCATGTTTACTGGAGTGTAATCATTACTGTTATTATGTCGTGCTGCCGACGAGGGTCCGGTGGAAGGTATAAAAATGGTAAGTTTTGAGTTTTAGACTTGACTGTTCGTATTCTGTCTATAGGTGTTGGAACAAAAAACTTGGGGAATGTATGTGAATAAGCATGTATGTACTTATGTCACGTAAAATGTTTCTAAAGCACTATATGTATAACGGGAACAGATCGTCATATGTCATTGTCGTTTCACAGTCGATAATAAATAATAGTTTTATTATATCTTTTCATAATAATTTAAACACATTAACTACTAAAGTATAAAGTTTTTATCTCATATTATCAAACAATTATTGTACCTATAAATGCTCTGCATCGTATCTTTCAACATCTATAAAATACATGGTACATTCAAACGGCGCGTAGACGGAAATATAGGAAAACTATTGTGACGTCACTTCGATGTTAAGCGAGATACGCTGAAGGACTTCAAGCGTTCTCGACACATCCTCTCGGTTGTGCAAATAGTCAAATATAAGTTTGTGTGCGTTGAAAATCTTTCCTATATACCTTTATAATAGGCTTAACACGTGATGGTCAATAACAATGGGGAATAGTAACTGCCACCGCGTGTTGCATAGTGAGCGGAACCACAACGATGAGCCAAGACCTACTGTAGGTACTTCAACACGTGGTTTAAAGCTCTCCTGTACACGTCGATTACACTGTATCATAGATATATTATGTTAGACGAAATTATTTATATTTTCATGTGTAGGTACCTACACTCAACATTTTCAGAGTACATATTATATATTGTAGAAAAGATTCAATTAAAATTAAAATGTAATAAATGTATAGTTAACTATAAAAAAATGTTTGAGATAAATATTTTTAAATTATCTAGTTTTGGAATATCTTCTTTAAGACTACCCTTCGTTGCTCTAACGAGACCGTTTTTGTTTTGTAAAAAAATAGTTTTTTTTTGCAAGTAAGGTTTATCGTGTTTCTTGTACTTAACGTGTTGACGCTGTACGAATATTTTGGGAATTACCTTTAAGTTGTTTTACTAAAGTACAGATTATCGTGTGTATTTTAGCTCTTAGTTATCCAAAACGTTTTCAAAATATCTCTGAAAGAAAAAAATGAATAGGGAATTATTTATATACCAAAAGATGCAAAGTTATTCAAATACAATTATACTAGTAATTTTTATTGACATATTTCAATAACACCCTATGGATACTATTAAAATCTGAGAATATCAGAAATGGTTTTCCCCGCTTTTCCATGTAAGGTCGGTATTTATTTTTCTTACAGACTCAACCATGTCATTATGTAATTACATTGATGTACCTACAACAGCGAGTTATTACAGTCGTCGATACAAGAATATACTTTATGATTTGCACCAATTAAATACATACCTAAATTATATCCCATTCTGTTTCCCCACGACTGAATGAACAGTAGAT
>DWDT01005510.1:0-10367 GCA_018245595.1 Microceris scylla
ATAATACTCGTTTTCATAGAGATCGTCGTACCACGGGTACACGATACATGAATTATAATAACAATATTTATCATTACAAGCGTTCCGTAGAATAAGGAGTTTAATCAATAGTTACGCTCATTATTTCCCTAGAAAAATTTTACTTCTATAGGCATCTTCGTACCTGTATAATACTCGTTTTCATAGAGATCGTCGTACCACGGGTACACGATACATGAATTATAATAACAATATTTATCATTACCAGCGTTCCATGGAATAAGAAATTTAACCAATAAATACGCTCGTTATTTCTCTAGAGAATTTTACTTCCAAAAATATTTTCGTACCTGTATAATACTCGTTTTCATAGAGATCGTAGTACCACGGGTACACGATACATGAATTATAATAACAATATTTATCATTACCAGCGTTCCATGGAATAAGGAGTTTAATCAATAGTTACGCTCATTATTTCCCTAGAAAAATTTTACTTCTATAGGCATCTTCTTACCTGTATAATACTCGTTTTCATAGAGATCGTCGTACCACGGGTACACGATACATGATACAATAGTTATCATTACCAGCGTTCCATGGAATAAGGAGTAAGCCCATTGCCATACACCGGGCACAATCCGAACACCTTGCCCGGAGATCAAACCTAGAACCTCTTGTTCAGCAGCCCTTACAACCATTACACCAACGAGACAGTCAAACACACATGTATACATTTCTAAATATAAACTTATACAGATAGACAGCTCGGCTAGTGTATCGACATTAGCCATTATTGAACTACTTTCCCGCTAATTGCAAAGCTCCCACAGCGATCCGAACACTATTTCGGCCACGTATCCACATCCTCAATAATGAGTAGTTATTTCAGCAAAACAAACAACAACGGATATGGGCTTGCGAGCCGAAAAGTTAATAGACTATTAATCTACCAACAGCCCCTCTGTTTAAATTAGGGGATACGTACAGCAAACAAAGTCTTGGAGCTACTATAATACACTCCGCGTAGTGTATATACGCAACTTAACACATCCATTACGAGTTCTGCAAAAAAAGTGTTACAATATTTTCATACATAACCAGCAATGGGTATCAAAGACTTTAGTGCGATTACCTGTTCAATGTGAGTCGGTGTACGTGGTAATGGGTTTCATTTCACTCAAACCACTATAGAGAAACGACGAATCAGGGTGATTGAAAACTAAATAAATCTCGGTGCCGAAGTTAATCTTGCTTTTTCTATAGCTTTTAAACTCAGCTTATTAGGAATGTTTGAGGTCGGAGGTTCCATTAACTTTGCGGCGCTCAAGGCTTTCATAGAAATCAGATTAGAATCGAAAGTTGAATAATCCCTGAAGAAGGGTGTTTGAATGAAATAATATTTCACGATGACAGACTCACAGTGGGGTTTTCAGACTCAGATTCCAATCGCTCTTGTGTTATTTAATTACCATCACGGTATGAACAATGGTAATGCTATAATCGAACTATGATCTAATGATCAGGAACTTTAGATTTAGAAGTGAAAATGTTAGAATAGATTCCCATCACAAGTGTCTATGTTATAAGTATGTTCTGTTTCGTGGTGTATAATTCTGTATAAAACATTGCCTCCTGACATACCCACCGAAATGCCAATTATAATAAAAATAACATCACGTCTGCACTTTTCCGAAAGGGTAGGAAAGGACTGTAGTTTGTCCATTTTTCACCAAGCATGCCAATTCTGTTTTTAAAAATAACTAAAGTTTTTAAATATGTACTTGTTCGAGTTCAGTTTATTAGCAACACATAATATGCCGACATCAAATATCCGGCTGTACCCGGATATATCGGGCTTACACGGATAGTACCGGATAGCGCTAGTTCCGGTAATGGCGTTATTCGCTACAAATTGCCATCAGCGATAACACAGCCTTTTGATCACATTTTGATTTAGGGCAATATGATTTTATTTTCTAACATTTCTTACCTGTACATTTTATTAATACATACATTTTTCCTCACATTATTCATCACTAAATTTTATATTTAGGTTCAAGAATTTTACTCACAAAGCACAATTTATTCGAAATTCGAAATTTGGGAGGAAATTTACAAAAATAACTGCAAGTATATCACTATGCGGGATTTACGTGGGTATATTACTTTATAAACGTCAATAAAAAAAATGCCAGTCAATGAACTCTCAAACTTAATGTTAGGGCGTGTTTTCTTCACAAAATTATACAAAATCGTTATCACCAGCCTGTCTCTGTCCACTGCAGAACGTAGGCCTCCCCTGAGGAAAAAACAGAAAAATACTTACGTAATAAATATCAGGAAAGGTTATAGGCAGATGGTGGATGCGACAAGCCGAGGACAGGGCGCGATCGCGCTCATTGGGGGAGGCCTATGTCCAGCAGTGGACTGAGATAGGCTGAAGATGATGATGAATAAATATCACCAAGCAACGATATCATCGTCAGTCTCTTCATCGATCTACTGTTGGACAAGTAATCATATCAGAACAAGAAGAATCGCTTCAAATAGCTAAACTGCGCATTATGGAAGTAGCACACTTTAAACAAATGAGAGAATATTAGTCCAAGGTGTGCCTTCCAACCTTTTGGAGACGGTAGTACATGAGTAATCACAAAAATGTGCACTGTTGATGAGCATTTGGAACTAAACTGGACTGTAGGAACCTAAAACAGGACTATAGGAACAAGATTGTCAGTGTAAGATGTTAAAACATGTGTTAGTTTTTTATTTTCCATTTATTGTCGTCTTACATAAATGATGTTACATTTTTTACACCGACTGTAGTAGACAGCATGACGCGAGCAGAAAAATAATAATAATAATAAATTCATTTATTTGCTCTCACTAAGGCTGTTACAATTCAGTTCTTACATCTAGTTACACAGTGCTATTCAGTGAACCTTAGGTACTTATTGAGAGCCTGGTGCCTGAAATAAGCTTTTAGCAAACCTGAAATACAGGTCGCCAGTGCCCTCCCGCGAAGACTCGTGAATTACAAAATAACTCGTAAGAATAGATTACATAAAGTAATTAATACATACAAATTTACAGGCCAAGGAAAAAAGAATATACATACATTTTACTTTAAACGTAAGAACTAATTTACTGACGGGGTAGGCAGAAAGCACAGAACATCACACATCTCAATCCTTACAGGTGTCACGTGCCATTCATTACTTGCTTTATATGTATATGTACGTCGGTTCCGAAGATTTGTGTTTCTGACTCTACTGTCGTATTCGATGAGGACAGCGTCAGTTTTAGCTCTCGGCAATCGTATCGATTAGCATCCGAATAGTACTTATCATTAATAATAACGAAAGACAAACCTCTCAGAACATTCTAGACAAATAAGATAAAACAAAATAATAAACACAATGTTGTAAGAAATAGAATAAATAAATTAACAAGAGAATATAAACATAATTTATTAAATTAAACAAACGATAGAGCGGTGTATTGTTCAGACAGCGCCGCCTTTTGGCTAATTTTATTAATAACAAAAGCCGTTGTCGTTCCAGGTCCCTGTCTATTTATACATATACTGAATTTCATTCAAATCTGTTTCAGCGACGAAGAGTAACTAATATACATTCCAACTTTCGCATTTACAATAGTAGTTACATAAACTTCAAAATGCTCGGAGCATACAATATTTTATCACTTTAGGCACATCCAAAGAACAAAATAAAACAATTTAAGTTAAAACTTAATATATATTTAAATAATTCAAATTCGTTTATTCTGTAATTTTATTAAGATTAATTAACTCAAATTGCCTCGTCCGCATAGCACTGTGCGCTACTGGATAAAGAAAAAAGATCGGCAAAAATATTTTTGGAAATGTTATATTTTTACACAACATGGCAATAAAATTTATTATAAATTTATTATAAAATATATTATTAAATTGCTCACTTACTTATAAAATAGACTCTCAATAATCATAATAGGCGTAATTTAGTTCGTTACTTGGTTCTGGTATTTACATTATGACATAGATAACTCTATCGTTGCCACATTACATCACCATTGTATTTCTCCAAACGGGTAAGCAAAGGAATGTTATACATCCACATTTTTTTTCAGTTATGTAGTTGAACAATATGTGGTGAGCACATTACCATACACTGGGTGTAAGTTCAAGCGCCGTGCAGCAGAACTAGAAGTTCAAGGTCTAAATAACCAATCATACTTTGACGACGATTAACACATAAACTGAGCTGTTCAGCAGAACAACTGCTCAACAGAAGCCCTGCAACCACTAGACCAACAGACCTAGACATTTCGCTTGGCCCAATATTGCCTTACTTGTATCCATCGCACGTACAATATAAAGAAAGCGGTGAAGATTATTGCAGGTAATATCAATATGGTCATGTTGATGCAATCTGGAAGGAATATAGAAAACAGATAAATAAGTAAAGTATCGGAAAGTAAGGAGCAACTATTGTATTAATATTTTTCCTTCAGCTCTGTATGAATTACTGATCACTGCTCTGAACATTAACCTTACAACCCTTCTTTTTATAATATTTTCATACTCTTACATAGCTGCATACATGTTCTGCAGACGATTATGAACCAGTGAAATTTTCAATCTACGAGACTATTTTATTTACACATAATTCATAGAACACAAGAACAGAAAGCCAATTTAAAAATGATTCACTGAACATACTAGAACAACGGAACATAATTTTACACTTATTTGTTCAAACCTTTAATTTATTGGTACAAAATTATTTACATTATCCAAACCTTTTATTTATAAGCGCTTTATTATTTATCTGATAAAAAAGCCGCACCGTCCGATTCTAGACAAATTATAAAATACACAAAAAAAAATTAAGCAATAATTTGAAAATATTGTCTCACTGTTGAAGTTTTTAAACAACACTGAGCTCGCGATGTGTCAAGTTAGATAAAAATTATCGCAATTATATAATTCCCAGTCATGTGCATAGGTTTTTGGAACTGATAGCGTCAGAAAAAATATTCGTTATCTCTGTAATGATTATGTCCAAATACATACATAAAGCATGCACGTGAAACCGCATATACGCATACATATATACCGGGTGTAATCGTTAAGTGTGCACAGGCGATTATTCCGTAACTATTACACATATTAAAAAACTTTAAATTGATATCGAAAGTACTCTACCTAATGAGTAAAATGACAATAATAACTTTTTAAAAATTAAACTAGGAATTTCCATAAATTTTACATTAAACACTCCCATACATTTAGTATGAAATAGTGGAAAGGTTTTAGTTTCCTTATTTTAAGTGGAATAGTATCTACACATTTTACCCTTATCATTTTATAATTGTGTATAATATGATATTTATGAATTTCAAGTAGATACACGTATAGATTAATTATCTTACCACTTCAAATTAACTAAACTAAATTAAGGAAACTAAAAGATGGTGCCTCGATCCCACTCGAGGTACGTGCTCTGCTCTGGTGGTTCTTACATGCATTAAAGTATTCACAACTTTTTTTACATTAATAAGGTTTTAATGTTATAGAAAAATGTAACAAATTAAAGAAATAAATTTGTAAATCATTATGACAAATAAATAACGTTGTGCTTCCAATCAACAACCAGCATACAACCCGGCTCACGGCCACCTCTGATATATGTATAATTACACGCATACAATTGTGTATTCTCCTTATTCTTTTTTTGCGATCAGTATTTTCTATGGGTACAGTTTCCGTAATAAAAATGCTACTTTGCTATTTGATCAAACAGACGAAAACCTTAAGCTAATTTTCTATGGTAGTTCATCGTTATCGAGAACTACTGAATAAGTATACCATCTTACTGGCACCTTAAATCGTCCATTGGATAGAACATTGCTATAGCCCAGAGGTTACAAAGAATCAAGTCTTGGGACACTATAATTTTTAGTTCCTCGGGATGAAGTCCACGTAAACATTCTCTCCAGGTGCGAGAAACAATCCGTGTTTATCTATCTGCACTTCCGACGGTAGGGGACTGTTGGCGATAGTCCTGACTTCATATTGCAGTATGATGGTTGCCACTGCGTAACGCACGCTAGTGAGAGCAAACCTTTGGCCTAGAAAAAAATAGAAATTAAACTGTGATCTTTTAACTATCTAACGCAATTAGACAGGAGTCGGTTACTTTAACAACTTTTTTATTTATCAGTAATTTTTGCTGTTTATATTCTTACCTATACATTTCCTAGGTCCATCTCCAAAGGGCAGATACGTGAAGGGCTTTATTTTCACTTCGTTATCGGGAAGAAATCGGTCGGGATTAAACTTGTAGGGTTCCGGAAAGATCTCCGGGTCGTAATGCATGCCGATTGTGTTCACGTAGACGGGAGTACCAGCCGCAACGGTGAGATGGTCATCGATCTTGTAATCTACTGTAGCAATGCGGTCCAGCCAACCCATTATTGGGAACTTTCTGAGTTCCTCTAGGAAAACAATAACACAGTAATATTATTTATTTTATTTAAAGATTGTTTCGTAAATTAATACAGGGAAGATTTAACATTTGCAGATGTTATTTATTAACCAAAACCATTGGTGATGGTAGTAAATTATAGCAGATGTAAGAAACAGCAAATTAATAATATACAAATTCCAAAGTATTATGTCGTGTAAATTATGCCATTTTAAGTGCACAAATATAGAACACTGCACAATAATAAACTTAGTGGATTTGAAATATCTCACGAAGTTGTGGAACAGCGCGTGAATATATAGAACGTAAAAAGGTTGTAAACATTTTGCCGAATTACGAGTACCTACCATTGATCACGCAGTTGAGGTAGGTGAGTTTGGACAGAGTAGTAGAATGGAAAAGATCCTCCCCATATGTCCTCTCCGCGTCCTGGAGTTCTGTAATGAGTTTCTCCTATAAAAGAAGAAAATACTTTAATAATAAAGTTCCTACCTATTCGTTTTGATGAATATGTAGTTTTGTTGACGTCTGATCTTAGAATTAGATTTATCGGTTGATTGACTGCAGGAATTATTTTATCACATATTTTGTAATATTGTTATCATAATACAAGCATCTTGTAATCATGTTATCTTTGGTCAAATTTGAAGAAGCTTCTTAGATCATACATACATTCTATTTAATGGTGACTGCGCCAATAGTCCTTATATATTCCTGATCCTTTTATTTGGTGCTTTTATAATTACTTTTATTGCACCATAAGGTAAGATTTTCTTTCTATTCTACATCCAACAGAAACGTGTTAAGCGAAGACTGGTAGAAATTCCATATTCCACATTTACCTGTATTTCAGGATTGTGAGCCAATTCATAAATGCAAAATGTGATGGTGGTAGCCGTGGAATCAAAGCCTCCCTGGAGGAATGTTATTGCTTGCGCCACTAACATATCGTCTGTCATTTCACACTCTGCAATCAATTATGAATATGTGTACATACATACATATATATTTATTACATTTTATTTCTATCGCATCACATATTACACGGACTACTAAAAAGGATTCGTGGGTACAATTTTTCCTGGCTAATCGCGATATGACTTGGCTGGCCTAGGAGCTGCTTCATGCATAAACAGACTATGGGCAGCAGCGTAGACTACGCGAAAAACCGTGCTCTAAATCCCCAGTCTGCATATTTAGCGTGGGGTTTATGATTACAAACTTCTCAGGGGAGTGATTTTTAATACCGGATTTAAACACGCTGATAATGATAGTGTTGGGTTCAATTTTCGCCGTGGAAAAACATTTTGATGACATAAAATTAATTGGTTTTCCGATTAACAAAGATTGTTTGGGTTGGGATCAAATGATGTATGTACCTGAGCTATCTAAAAATATTATAAGTTTATTATCGTTAGCATTATTATTATCACTAATATCTCTTATATAAAATGTGATGTCAAAGCCCCTGAGCTCTACATACCATTGTTCTTATCTTCCTGTTTTATCTTAACCAAGATGTCGATCAGATCTCTGGGCTCCGTAACTTTTGCTTCGTAACCACCTTTCTGTGCAATAATCTGCCAGCATATTCCTTTAAATGTATCTATGGTTTCCTTTGAAAACATCTTCAACCTGACAGGAGTAAAGCCGATTAAGCACGAAAAGTTTCTCAAGGTGGAAGGTATTTAAGGGTATCTTCATTTACAGACTCTCCCCAATTTGGAATCACATGACTGTTATGATGAGACAAATTAATGTCTTCCTTAATAAATAAATATAAGACCTTCGTAACGAGCACATTACTGTATTTTAACAGTCTAATATCGTTGGTGAAGGCTCCACGACCTCCTTGACGACAGTAGACAAGGCTAGGTTAGTGCGTAGGCTATTCTGCTTACTTACCTCAGGATATTCACTAGGTTAGGGAAGAAAAACGCGCCGTTCCAGGATAGTCCTCTCCAAAAGCTATATTCCATTAATGCCTTCGTAATATTTCTCAAGACGCTCTCCCCAGTGAGGGTGGCGTCACTTTCCACGCCGAAAGACGCTCGTCCCACAATGTCCGTAGTGTAATCAGTAAACAACGCCTTATAAAAATAATAGTGTTAATTTAAAAAAGGAACTGATTAAAGAAAATATTTTGAAAAACCGATAACTACGTGTATGTTTTAATTATCCTTCGATAGTAATCTCCATAGATTGTCACTGTGTGTTGGTAAAAAGGTATAATGTTTAAATATAAAAAAAAAGAAATGCTAAAGAAGATGCAATATCTCATCATAAAAGAGATTTTTGTTGCAAAATTTTTAAATTAAATCATGTCTAGTTTCACAACTTTATCAAAATACCGGCCTTCTTCGTATACGTAGCCCAGGAAATGATATAATTATAACATCGTAAGTGGCTTCAATGAATAAAGTAAAAGTGTCCCAAGCTACTACTTTTAGTTTAATATTAAAAAACTTACTCTTAATTCAATAGGTTTGGATTTTTCTTTCTCTTTTTCAATTCGATGAATCAGTTGTCTAGCTTTAGTTGTGATGAGGTTTTGCATTCCCCTCAATTTTGCGCCCGTAAATAAGAACGTTATACGCTTTCTAATGTGCGACCATACTGGGTCCTGGAAAATAGCAATTCCTTAATGTTGTCACTTAGATAATCAATGATACCATGAAAATAGGATATAAAGTAAGTATGAAAACAATATATAAGGAACAAAATACTGCCAAAAATACCATATAATTAAAAAGCCTGAAGGATAGTGAAACATATATACATACGTTAAGAGCGAACAAAAGCAAGTTTCCAATTCGGTCCGTCGAGCCAGATTGGACATATCGGTTTCTGAAGGCGTTGGAGTCCTTTATGAGAATCTGCCTGGCGATTTCCGGAGAGTTAACAATGAGGACTGGTTGCCAGATCAACCATACACCCATGTAAGGTTCCTTAAAGTAATTATATATTTCTTTCATCCACAGAGTCTGAAAATAAAATAACACATCAATACGGACAAAAACTAGTATATCAAGTTTGTGCATAAAAATCTTGTTGCCCAATGTTGTTTCTCATCAGCAATACAGATGACATTAGGCATTTTAAAGTTTAAAATTCTTCTAAGCTTAGAACAATAACGTTAAAACAATTTAGTTCAAATAATACGAAACCTAGGTAAAGTCATAAAGTGATTAAAATAGACTTTTCAATTGAATCCATGCAAGAATAAATAGAAAAATAAAGGATGAACTACATATTTTACAGAAACTACTCGGTATTTCTCGCAAAAAAACTCGCGAATGATAACTAATTATGAATTAAATTAGACTGAAAATCACAGTCAGCACCTCATTCACCCATTAGGTCGCCTGAAAACATCATTAATCGTGGATTCAAATCTCGGGTCGGGTACTATTGGATTTTTGGAATTTCCAGTACCTACTGATTCGGAATCTGGAATTGTACCCGGTGTATGACAATAGATAGGCTGATGATAATGATGTATGGCAGTAGGCTCACCACCTATTCTTTGGGACTTAAACATAACTGGTGAAACGTGGAAGTATACTACATTCTTCTGCCTACCCCTTTGGGGATTACAGGCGTGATGTTACGCTTTTTATCATCCAGTATGCCCAGTAACCAATTTCAGCGTGGATTTGAGAAAATGGCACTGCAAATCTACATATTTCCAAATATACTGAACTATACGTTAACTCACACAGTTTTTCCGAAATTTTCAGAATGGTTTTATGAGACTATATTAGACTATGTATGGATAGTAAACTCGTATTTATCTTACGGGATTCTGTTTTTTCAAGAAAGTGATACTGCCGAGGATCGGGTGCGGCGGAAGGTGAGCTACCTTCCGCTTGGCCCAGTACTGTCTCACTTGCA
>DWDT01005511.1:0-10367 GCA_018245595.1 Microceris scylla
TATGGCCTTAACCCTCTCAATATGAGAGGAGACCCGTATTCCAGCAGTGGAATTGTAATGGGTTGAAAAAAAAATAATTAAATAAAAAAATTAAGCTGGTGTATTACAGGAATGTAATTCACAAATGAAATACGATAAAAAATGTGTTTTGCTTCCGACCAAAAAAAACCGTCACCAACCAACATAGCGTTAAAATTTAGTATCTCCAAATACCTACTGGTAAACTAATATTATGTGTATTTGATAACATATCAAATAGTTAGGTAAAGGGCTGCCGTCAGAGTCGCCCCTATGATATACTCGTATGCACTACTTTACGCTATGAAATGGGACTGCGTTTGCCTTTCAGCCGCATTAAATTACATTTTTAAATTATGGTAAATATTTTTAAGGTAGGCCGTTTGCAATTAAATGGTGTGATAAAATATGTAATAAGCCTACAATAATAAAGTACATAAAATTAAATTTATGATTAAAAGTAACTTGTTCACAGATCGTTGTTTTGCATACGTCAAAGTTGTTGTTCAAAAAACACACATGAAAATATTGCAAGCGCTTTACATACTATTTTCTTTTAAATGAAGAGAATATCAAAAAGCAGACAGCTATCACAAATGACCGCTGCCGCCCATAGACGTCTGCAACTGACGTCTGCTAGACACAGACGGGTTGCTACTCTGGAATACTGAGACGGTCGCCTCTAGTATACACGGGGACACAAAAAACCTTCAGACATAAACACAAATAGTTTAATATAGTATAAATAAAATTGCTTCTCGTACATATAAAATTGCTTGTTGTCTTTAGATGACAAAAAACGCTAAAATTTCTACACAGGCAATTAGTTGCTACAAAACGAAAGTCGTAACTACCATTTGGGATACACGTACGATAACACACGTAAGCATAATTAGAAGGTAAAGTTAAATATTATTATTATTTAAATATCTACAAATTAATCAAATTATACGACGAAGTAAATAGCATAACCATTCCATAATTTATGGACTTTTTAGAAACGCGAAAACCATAACTGAACTTGATCGCATATAATTTGTTACATTGCATTACATGCAGCGCACAGATTAAAGTCTAAACGAGATCAAACCCAGAGTAGTTTTCTGTCAGTGCTTTTAATATACGAATGCAATACTAGTTTTGTGAAGTATATTTAAAAGTACGATCTTATTATGTTTCAAGAAAAGATATATGGTTAAACTTGGAACCGCTTGACAGATATACCGCTTGATCTAGAAACGGAGGCAGCAGCACCTGCGGCAACTTTGGCCGCAATTTAATTAGTTATGGAAATGGAGCCTCGCCAGGCGACATGTAAATTGTTTTCCGAGTTGTTAGTTCACGTGCTCTAAGTACTTACCTACACGCCACATTACGGCCGCTGGTGACTACTTTCATTTCCAACATACTATTTGTATGCATTCATTCAAATTAAGCTTATTATCGAAAAAGCCTGTGAACAATACATTGCTGGATTGGTCAGCGCATTAAATTAATGTTAAGCTTATTAACTCCGATCATCAGTCTTTAATGTCGCACTGTGATCTCGGTAGAGTCTCATATCACACCTGCACTAACCCGTTGACGATAACATTGCCCTCAAAGGTGTGTGGACGAGTACAATTATTTTTCATAAAGAGAGACAAACCGTCCGGTAGCGACACAAATAAAAATGACAGAATCACCGATTGAAACAAACAACTGCTGTAGCCTGTGTATTTTTTGGACAAGTGTACGGACTTACGTCCTTCGGTAGCGTGGACAGCATTTGCATAACAAATTGTATGAGCCCGCGCGCTCGTCCCGGCTGATTTTTGTAAATACAAGTTAGGGATGTTACTCAGTTAGTCGTGTTTGTTGAGTCACCGCTGGGAGTACTCATGCTTTATTTATGTAACTTTTGTTTTAATATTATTCTAGGATTATTAACAGAGCTCGCCGCCTTGATAAGTCGTTGGTTTAAATAGGAAATTATCAATAAAGTTAAAGAAGGCCGGATCTGGTCATCCATTTGAAAGTCAACGATACTATCATGCGCTCGTCGGTCCGAACAGCCTAGGTGTGATTCAACGTCTTGAATAATTTTTATCATTAGATAATAGGACAGTATTACGTCCAGTAGCGACTGCCCAAAATCTTATGTATATAAAATAAAAAGTCGTTAACGATATACTTGCAATTTATTGTAATGAGAATGGTATTTGCATAACAAATGGTATGAGATTTTGACTTGATCCATTCAATTTTCGTAAACACATTGTACAGATGTATCTCAGGCGTGTTTGTGGAGTCGCCGCTGGGGATACTCGAGTTTTATTCGCATCACTGTTTGTTTTAATGTCCTCAACTGGTTGACTTGTCACATAATATTGCGGACTAAATGATGAGGTGGATACGTTCCCTTTTATTTTTACTTCACTAACTACTTTACCATAGGATTGATTTTGAATGTAACAGAATGTAACTTACGAGTTGGATATAATATAAAATTGTATATATTTACTTACATGCCAATTATAAGGTAAAATATCGCCTAGATTTTTCCGGAGGGTTAGGTAAATGCGTGTAGCACACTCTCACCATTTACCAGTTAACTTATACGTCTTTATATACACATATGTAATAAAATCTAAAAATATATAAATCTACCAACCGAAGTGCAGCATAAACCCAGGACCACGTAAACTATGAATTTAGCAACAATTTACACTGCGAGCTCAGCGCACCAGTTCCATTTCCATAGTTAATTAGATTGCGGTCGAAGTTTCCGTGCAGGTGCTGTCCAAAGCCACTGCCACCGTCACGAGGTGTCAGTATCACATACTGGCAACATATAGCGATCACAATTACAAGATTTTACATTTATTAAATGCATTTTGTTTATATAATTGTTTTATATAATTTCATTGTTATCGTAGTCGAAATACTGTAACAATGAAATTATTTCACTTTGTATCTATCATAG
Source organism: Microceris scylla (assembly GCA_018245595.1). NCBI lineage: Eukaryota > Metazoa > Arthropoda > Insecta > Lepidoptera > Hesperiidae > Microceris > Microceris scylla. The sequence goes on from DWDT01005511.1 coordinate 2,984, forward strand.
AATATTGCCACATTAATAACATTGGACAGCTTTTATTTCAGTTTTATATAATTTTAACCTTCATATTCTACGAATGTTTCACAATAGATTCCTTTTTCGTTTCTTAAATTTACTTAAAAACGCATTTTAATTAGATTAACTACACATTTACCCGTCTCAAATGACACTAAATTCCGTAGATGAAAATAGCATCACTATCCGTAGATAATAATAGAAACACAACCATAAACAGTCACGGAACTGAGTCCAAGTCTGTAGGTAACTGCATCTCACTAATGCAGTTATAAACCGCACTAAAGTCGACCGTCACAAGATTTGCAGTCTAATTCTGTTAGTGCTGTTATCCAAGACCTCGCTAGTGTTGGTTGTTAACAGGACATTATGCTAGATGTGTTGAACTAGCCCTCGCAACTTCAATTGACAGACTGACTACTGAAACATGGTATTGTGGATTTTCAGCCAGAGTAAATATTTGTGTGATGAGCACAACTTGTTTTGTGTTTAATTTTGAAACTATTTTTTACCAGTATGTATGTATATACATGTTTAGAAAGTTATATTTTCTGTCTTATCAGCTGTCTCATTATTACAGCAGCTTTAGTTCTATCTAACCTGGGATCAGGTAACCCCGTATGGATTGTCCCAAGATAATATTATTATTTTTACGTATGTATCATCATAATCCTTTGGATGTCCACTGCTAGACATAGGACTCCCCTTAACTGTCGACATTCCTTCCGATTCTGGGCCTTCCGAATCCAGCAGCTTCCCGCTGTCTGCTTCAGGTCGTCAGGTAATATGGTAGGACGGCGACCTGCGCTCCTTTTTCCTTTTTGTATATTCATATATAATATGAAATATTTATGTATAGTTGTAGCACCATACTAAATAGCCTATAGCGTTCCACAAAAATCTTATAACAATATTGAATAACTTCTTAATTCCGACGGGTAATTTAGGAAATTGGTGCGATTAAGGAAACCAACCAACCTTAATTTTATTATATCAATAATATAGATATTTGAACAATAATTAGTATTAATACCTTCTAAAATTTATTATTTAAGCTGAACTATTTAACTCAAAACGACCGAACAACCGTTGTCGACAATGCCTTGTGAAGAAGACAGTGCTGTCATGCCTCGAATAGCAATTGTACGTACATAGTTTTACCCCCAACAAAGAACACTCGAGCGGGTATGTTTGCTATATGTAAATCAAACGCGACATAATGTCAGAGCTATACATGTCACTAATTATATAATATTATATAGATGTATATTATTATGCTTATTACACCATTATGGCACTACCACTAGATCCATTACGACTTAGCATCGAGTGCAAAATCGAGTGCAAAATAACTATCTCGTTCTCTGCCTACCCCATCGAAGAAATACACGCACGATCTCATAGCATCATAAATTACAGGATCTATAAGCATATATCATAACAGTAATGCATGGATGCAACCCTTTTGGCATCCCAGTATTAGGCACAGATCGCGCCCACAGCAGCGTGAAACATCTCCACATTAGGAAAACTCAGAACAAAGATAAGAAGTTGATCCCATTTCATATCGCTTATCGCAAAGTGTATTCATTGTGAAAACTTTTCTGTTTATACAAATGTGATTCCAAGACGTTAGCTATTTACATTTTATAAAAGTTAAGAATTGAAAGTTTCAAAGCTAGGAGCGAGGTTAAATTAAGTAGATACGTACATATATGAATTTAGAATAAGTAAATTAATTCAATGCAAGTGTTTCAGTGTGACGATAATAATAGTATGGGTTTATGAAACAATAGATATGTAGGACTCACAATTATGAAATAATATTAAAGTTATCCGATTTTAGTGTCAAAGTTATCGGCCATAATCTTAAAATAATAGAGAGAGAACCTGTACACACAATTGTTTTTACATTTCATAATTTTGAGAATTTTGAATGTTTGATATACCTATATAGTTCATGGAGAATTGAAACTGCATAGTAGGTACATAAATCTTTTTTTTTTACTTATTATATGATAAGCTAGCGTTTAGCCACGAACTCGCTTGATGGAAGATGTACGTACATACATGCGTCCTAAGATGGAGCACGTATTCCTCGAAAGTGGCTATTCACCCCAATTTTGAAGATTCTGAACTTATATGTGCCCAGAAACAGGGTATCCACAGGATGTAACATCAAATACGAGTATGTATTATATCTAGCATAACACTATGTTTACATATGTCGGTATTTATATCCGTGGAATTCGCGTACGATTAAATTAACATCAGTTTTCTTCAGATTTAATTCAAACGTTGTAACTATAAACGTCGTCTGCTAGATCTCGTTAGGTAACCTATTGTGATACTTTCACATCACGTACTTGCAATAATCACACCTCATAAGCATTTGGATGCAAGCGGGAAATCCCTTTGATATTGAATTGTCTTCGCATTTCTCCGCAGTGCTTCCGCAGGTAAGCTCACTCAGTGCTACCCGCCTACCACTCCTTATAATAAACGACTATAATCACACAATACTGTTTACTTGAATGAGATCAGATCAATGAGAAAAAAATGCGTAGTTATCAAATCGTCCGTGTAAAAGATGTGCCAGTCGGTAATAAGCAGTTGTATTGACGACTCATATTTATTCTTGCTGCGATATAAAAGAAAAACACGTTGCTAACCGTTCTTTATTATAAAACAATATTTCTCTTATTATTAAGAAAACAATTAGTTTCGTTTCTGAAAAGGTAAACGTAGCTCACAATTCGTCCTGTTCACAGGAAAAACCTTTCTACACGTGACTGACATACTTTTCCTAAAGTTAAAGATTACGTTACAGTTAAAAAAACTTGACGTGCTTCTTGTAGATTTATGCCCCACTTCTTAGTGCACGGCAGTTTCCTACACTTCTGACTTTCGCACCACTGTATTCGCATTTACGTTATGGTTTATTTAAAGTTACTGGAACATTTAGAAATGTCTAGGTCATCACAATAATATCGTCTCATCAGCGTTAAGACGACGGCGGCGATCCACTCGGAATTGGATCGCTCCTGCGCTCCACTTTACTGCTATTGCAAAAAAAATCTGCTGAGTGCTAACTATCCATTCAATGCTAATTGCATCAACTCGACTTTAATGTAACAAACCTCATAATTGCACTAAAATTGAATAGTAAACTACTTCACAAGGTTTATTTATTCTTTCTCAGGACTGTTAACCGTCAAACCCATCATTCGGAATAAAATATAGATACATATATTTAAACTCCCTAATGACTTTACAGCGTGTTTTTATAAATACCCTTTTATCGTTTAATTTAATACTACACATTTAATTTAATACCAAAATTAAATTTTTCACGAGCATTTTTAAATATTTTTTTTTAATTTACCACCCACTCACAAACGTGCCTATTATATTAGATCACGGCAATAATCCATGTCATCAGCATTAAGGCGACGGCGGCAATCCATGCGGGATTGGATCGCCGCCGCGCCGCTCTGTAACTGCTATTGCAGGTACGAGTATATCCACTGAGTACTAGCGGCATAAAAATGTTCACTGGATATCTTATGTAAGCCAGACTTTATAAAGGAACACTATTAACTTAAACCTTTCATTTCGTTCAATGAACAAATAAACTCCATTTAAAGCTCACTGTATCGCCCCTTATGAGACACGCTTACTTAGGAATACATATGTAGGTGAATATAACAAGAATTAAGCAGGTAATGTAACTGCCTATTCCATAGTGGGACGTAAACGTAAGTGGTAAAATATGGAAGTGTACTACCCTCCTCTGCTTACCTCTTCGGGGATTACAGGCGTTAAGGAGGTAATATAAATGTTATGATACGTACTCAACCGTATTAACCAAGTCATTTTTGTTGCTAATTGAAAGAAGGATCTCGGAAAAAAAATTAAAGTTGGAACTATTAAAAATGCAGTGTGCCGCGTCAGGTAGCCTACATAATCGTTTATTATTAACAATAAATTAAATATGGAATATTAGTAACAGTTGCACAAAAATAATATATATATAAGTATCAATTTAAACCACTATTAAGAATGCCTTGAAACAAAAAAAAAAACTTGGGCAACGATAAAGGAATTTTAGGCGCGTTCTATTCGTGTTCATTTGAAATTATTAAGAATACTGTGTTCCAGTTGGTTTTATGAAGATATCCAATGTAATAAAATTGTATTTACAACTACGTTCATGACAGGGCAATCGCTCGTACATAATAAAAAAAATTCAGTAACACAAACGCTTGTGAATTTAATGTTTGAATGTCATAAATAGAAATCTCGACACAAGCATGGGAACAATGGATACCGGATACGAAACAGCAATTAAATGTAAGTACCGCGATTCGTATCGAAGCATACCAAATATAAAGCATACCGAATACTTTTTTATAATTGATATCCAATGGAGCGCAGCGCAGTTCCATTACATCACTAAAAACGTAATCCAATTCAGATTCACGCATCAAAAGCTGCAAATGGCAAACAATCAACTGATACTCTATTATCTCGGTCGATTTGTTCAATTTTTCACTAACGTTCAAATTGTACGGCTTTTTGTCACAGCTATAACTATGTCACTGGTTTTTTCTTAAAAAAGGTAACATCACGCCGGTGATCTCCGAAAGTGGGCAGAGGTAGCAATTTCAAAACATCATACAACTGTAGATTTTATAGTTGTACGATCTTTTGAATAAAGATAGCTAAACAAACCGCAAACTAAGCAAAGCGGAAATCCTTAGAAAAAACAGCGAAACAAAAGTGCTAAATAATTAGTTGCTATACGTACCTGTCTATATATCGGTATCTCCATTGACACGTCTTGTATAATAGTGAAGAAAAACATAAACTTACTTGTATTTTAAGCATTGCAAGAATCAATCAACCAAGAATCAACTCATATAGAATGCTGATTGCTCTGTAGTTGGGGATGTTATTTTACATGTATTTTACATGACAAAATGGCAAACTGAAATTTCATGCCTATTTCCAACTCCACGTTAAGAGAATTTGTTTCAAGCCCCTTAATATAAAATATCATGTCATTTGATATTCCACTCAAAAATCATAAGGCAGTACAAGGAGGGCTCGAAATATATTTTTATTAAAAATATGCATTACAGTTTAAGCCTAATAACATGTTTGGGTGCAGTCATTTGTCTCGCGAGTCTCATTATTTATGACATATCACAAAATGCTTACGTCAAAATTTTATTATGATCATTATTTAAGTCTTCTGTTATGAATTATGTATGGAATTCGTTTCGAGGCAAAATGGAAAAACACCGTATTTGTAAAATAAAAGTAGCGTTTCTTACATGAATAAGTTCTGAAACATCAAATGATCAAGTGCATGGTTTATGACAATATAAATGTTGATTTAAGACCAACCACTAATTTTTCAACGTCATTAGTGTATATAATTTAAGATTATCTACATAATAGAGAGCCTTATTATTGTTGAAAAAGCGAGTGAACAACTATTTTATGAAAGTACGTAGTAACTTTTTTCCGAGCGCTCTTAGTCCAAGATAGACTGGGAATAGTAATGCTTAAGTCTATTTTTCAAAATGTAAGGCCGTATTTTACAATTATGGTCGGGCACAGATTGATAGATATCATTTGCCTTAGAGAATATAGAAAAATCTAAGATATTTAAGTTTATTCACGAGAACATCCTCCACTACTACAGTGAACGATATTTACTTTAAGAAAACCGCAGACAATTCCTAAAATCCGAAGAAAGCACCAACGGAGGCACCAACGGAGGAACCAAGGAATTCAAACCCAAACTCAAAATGTCAAATTAGCTGCGAATAATGACTCATTTTGTTTAAATAAATAAACACTTATAACACGAAAAGTATGTACAACCCCACATCATAAAACGGAATATAGTAAATTCTGTTATCGTTATTTTATTCCAGGATTTGTCGAATTAATGTGCAGACTGACTGAAACAATGTTCCTAAATTCAAGTACAATTACCGTTACTCAGCTTACATAATAATAATAAAAATAAAAGTCCATCGAGCGGAAACAGCGGCTATTCGACTAATGAAACTACACCGGCCACGTTAATGACACCCTCCCCCCTACCCGAGTGTGGAGCATGGGAATATAATCAATGATCGTTAAATACTACTAAATAATGACAGTTGGTAATGACAATTGTGGGAATTTAAATTTGTATGCGGAATTTCGTGGTAATGATAATTGGTCCGGTCGAATTAAGTGCGTTCTAAATATACAAACGATCTGGCTCTGTTTACCTACCACGAATGTTTCTTTCAGGAAATAATTTAAATCTTCTTATGTATTGAAAGTTTAACGTAAACTACATTTTAAAATCCTATATTTCTGGGGAATTTATTGAAACTAGTAGGTATCTACGTTTTGCGTATCGTTAACATAATTATTACTTCTACTTATAAACATTTATAAACGATTTTCTGTTTCATTGACAATGTACGAGTAGGATGAAAAATAAAATATAATATAGTAAGCAATGATTAATTATTATTTACTATATATTATGGGGAAGAAAGGTCATCGAGTGGCGACCCCGTCTCGGTAAAAGGAGCGTAGGTCGCCCTCCTACCAAATGGTCTGACGACCTAAAGAAGACAGTGGGAAGCTGCTGGATTCGGAAGGCCCAGGTCTGGAAGGAGTGGCGCCGATTAGGGGAGCCCTATGTCCAGCAGTGGACATCTAGAGTCTGACGATGATAATGATGGTGATAGTAAATAATTAAGTCGTCATACATAGCGTATCATAACTATGCTATTTTGTCGATACCTGTAACTAGTTACCATAATATGTCTTGTGATTGGCATTAACATTACTCCCATATTTACCGTTTTCCTCCAATATTTATGTACTTTAGTATGAAACGATTACTGTCTATACAGATATAAATGAAACACATATTTAATATAATATATTATATGTTACGTCCTGCCCTTTTAAAAACCCTTTATTATCACGTATCAATATTTTAGAGATTCATCGCACAGACATTTACTATTGTATTTTGGTAACATTTGCAATGCCTTAGAAGCAATGGTCATTATTATTCAAAAGCCTTAAAGGCAGTTTTAAAACTACCAAACGTGTTCACTTACCGGTAAACCTGACTATCCCTATTGGAACAGCTTGATGCTACCTGTGCCTGGCAATAAAAAAATGTTGCAGCCATACATACAAGGATATTGTCGTTTTTATCATACCTCCCCCTACTCCCTATATTTCCTGTACCATAGAAAATTACATTGATGTAGGATTGTAAAACTAAGCGGTAGGCTAAATTAGTAGTATTGTTAATATTCGTGTGCATGTTTTTATTTTTATG
>DWDT01005512.1:0-10367 GCA_018245595.1 Microceris scylla
AAATAATTTCAGTTACTTTATTTATTTATTAAACAATACCAAGTCTTACCAATAAGACTTAAGTCATATTAGGGCTTGTCTTATTAGGGCAACTTTTGTGTAGTATGTGGACTCAAATAGAATTCTAAGATGATAAATTCAACGCTATTCTAAATAATTTGGAGCTTTTTGAGCCTAGCACTACGCAGCACAGTACATTATTAATGCTAACATAACAGTGCTTATAACACTAAAAGGAGTGAGAATTGTAAGATTTTAAGCATTAATCGTAATTAATTTAACTTAAACATTTAATGTTAGGTTCTACGTAAGTATAATAACATTCACATTTTTTGCCAGTCTTGTTTCAGAAGCCAAGCGTCATCTCTGTATGCTTAAGTATTACTTACCACATTCAAATGTAATTCAAAAGGGCTGCGTTTTTTTCTTATAATATAATTATCTTATTCAGAAAACTTTTCTTCGAATTGCAAAATGTACGTAGCGTAAACATTAACGACCGTGCATGTTCATTAAAAGTAAATATAAAACCATTGCACGCGTGTGACCAACAATTCTCACATTTATTAGCATTGAGAAATTTTCAATCTCATATCGTAAACACGTCATAGTAATAGTTATATTTCATAAAAGAACGTAACCAGGCCTTTATATTGAGTACGATAAGGTCTCTAATGGAGCAAATACGAAGCCTACGTCGGTTGCTATAATTCCACCCACTGACAATGGACTATCTTCTAGAACGTGGGAAAGATTTTCAATCGACATTTAGCCGAACAATGGTAAGAATTGTGAAAAACATTCAACAACCGGTGTTTTGTTTGCAGAACGCTAATTCTACTGTTATTGTATCGTTTGTGTAACTGTCGGTGACGTGCTGCCTCGTGCCAGATATAAAAATTATCATAATTGCTTGTTTAGATGTACGTATGTTTAATTTTTTGCATTTTTCTATACTATTTTGTGCGAGTTTAAAAAATTTGCACTAGTTTCTCCAACCATAAGCATAACTGTTTTTTTAGTTTCAATTACAACTCAATTTACAATCTACATCGAAATGTGTTTAATAAGTAATTACAACTATTTTAGCACGCAATAAGTCGTGACATTTTCGTTACAGTAATGTCATTTCCAATTAGAAATACTTTATTGTTAGACCTCCTCAATTAACTAACATTAGTAATTGAAATTTTATTAAAGCTTTATAGTAGCAAAATGTATAATGTCTGAAATATATCGATTAATATTCCATCAGAAGCGACATGGCTGAATATATCGACATTTTTCTTATACAACAACTTCATGTGCAAGTTATATTACCGGGATTGCTCACATGTACGAGTAATTACCGGGTGTAAAGAAAAAGATTGCACTTCCTTAACATATGAATTGATAGAAGATGGATGTTCTACACGACAGCATACTTCCTGAGTCGTACGACCAAGGAATTAGATGAGCAATTTGTTTATCATCACTTATATGAGCGTATTGAATAATTTAGTTCAGTCACGCTCCTACCTGGTGGTTTGACGGCCTGAAGAAGACAGCGAGATACTGCTGGATACGGTAAGCCCATGACCGGAAGAGTATCGTCAATTAGGGGAGTCCTATGTTTCGCAGTACACATCCAAAGGCTGATGATAATGATTTTTGAATAGTTACATCAAATCTATTTACTACTGCCGTTTGTATAAAACTTTACAGGAGAGTAGTCTATTCAGAAAACCCTAACCGAGTCTGCTGTCTATTCGAGTTCTACTTTCTAGACATATTTTTTTTACTTTTCTATTAAACTTTTATTTTTGAGGAAATAAAACACGAATTAATTTACAACGAAAACGATTTTATAAGTGCATTAGAAACCAATTAAGCCAAATTTTATTTTATGAAATTACAGCTTAATTAAACACATTTTTATTGTTTCGAAACTTACCATTTTAATTAAGCAAGAATTTCCCGCCAGTATACTTCTACCAAATAGATTATTTTGTATTGTACACAAGTGATATTTTCGTTACTGAAAAGTCGCTGTTAAGGTCGCTACTTGCATCATGCAGTAGTTATAATTCATTGTTAATATTATCTCGTTATAATTAAATACGATGATATCATGTTAGTGCGATCATGGTGGCAAAGCGTAGGTTTTCGGCGTATAATTTAAAAGACAGTCCAATTAGGAAATACTATAAGAGATGTCCAATTTTTAATTTTTTAATAAATCCAATAAATGTGAATGTACTTACATGGAAGGTTTTATACATTTAGTTAAGTATGATTCACATCTAGCGTACTAAATTAATGTTGGTGATATAACGTATGTACATATAATGAACTAATTACGAGCCAAGTGATTATTAAATAGGTAGGGATTATTATTTAAAAAGTGAGGCAGATCAGTGTAGTACTGTCACCCGTCATGGAATAGGAGGTGAGCCTTTTGGCATTCACTGGGTACAAATCCAGATTAGGAATTTCAAGTTAGTAAAACCAATAATTGAAATTTCAAGGAATTTTGAAATTTCAAGTTAGAAAAACCAATAACCAATAACTTTTGTTCAACAGTCGCGTTTGCAACCACTAAGCATTAAGTTCGCTCTTTGTTATGCTTGCTTACGGTGTGCAATAAAGAGTAAATAAATTAATAAATAATACATATATATGTAAACATGATAATGACAATGACGTACAAATCTGTGCCAGTCGATCGTTGACAAATGTAAACAAAACAAAATGTTTATGTTCACACTGTCGCATCGTACGTGAACGGAAACGATGTAGATCCGTCGAGACTTTCTATCGAAATATTTAACACTGCTTGCTGCGCGTGCGCCGAATGTTTAGCACGGCACTTTGATTTCCAAAAAAAACTCCACGTGAACCTTATTATTTGCAACGTAACGTTCGAAATAGATTGGCTGAGGGAAAGACGTGAGATGTAATAACTTTGATAGGAACAATGGCGGCGACCGACTTTAATTTAGGAGTTGAACGTGTGATCTTTATGGGTACGCTATTATTATTATCGGAATGTATTCGTTGTATAATACTACTATACCTCCTTTATTAGTTATTTATAGTTCTCTCTTTATGAGATGGTGATTCGACGTCTAACTACCTTATTGAATGACAAGGGAAAAATAGATTCAGTTCATGACAAATGTATCCAAATACGTATATATATAACAAATTTGTAAAAACACGTGTACAACACTTATAGCCAATTTGTGTCCGTAATTAGGTAATAGCTATCAACATTCCTATTTAACATTAGGTACAATACTATATCAACCGTTCTTGTAGAAATAAACACATAGTATGTATGTACGATACGTAGAGCTTGTTTAGACCTGTTTTAAACAGCCCACCCTGATAGGACATGAAATTAGATTTTCTGGTATTTTATTGAAACTATTAAACAGACCTGTTAGATAAGACCCTGGGACATGCACGGTCTTTGGAAGTTGTAACTTTGGTAATTACCTTTAACAATCGAAATAAATTTTATTATCGAAATGATCGTTTATTACCGAGGTGACTATAAAGTAATTAATTATTTTACTACTGTGAAACTTTATACGAGCTACAGTAAATGTATTCGCTTCAAGGAAATTATTTTCTCTATTTTTTAATTGTAATTGTTGAGCTTTTAGAAAAAAAGGAAGTGAACTACGCTTAATACACGTTCGTACGTTTCGCCAGTTTCGTTTACTTCCCACTATGGAATAAGTGGTGAGCCTCCACTCCACAGATTCAGACTCCGAGCCTGTATTGGAAATTTCAAGGTGAAAAATCCAATAGTACCCGAATAATACCGAAGCATTCATGACTTTTAAAACTTTCACAAAAATTAATGTACATTGAAAAATAATGACTTTTCTATAAATATCGAGTAAATAGAATCACTCATACAAAACTTATTCTTATTTTGTTATAAACAAACATCAAATAAACAAGCGTGAATGTATTGGTGAATAAAACTTTTTATGAAAATAATTTTACAAACATCCATAAAATTGATGACAAATCTATTTTTTTATTGTGATAACAGAAATGTATTTGCCACGGAAAATATATCCAGAAAATAAGTCATCTATGTTCAGTAGCAACTGTGGTCTTCATTCGTCTCGACCGCAGACGTCTTTTGAAATAATATTCTTATGACGAAGCCACGACGCCATTTATCCGCACCATCCAATTTCATTCTGCAATTTAAGCTAGTTTTATTCGAGATAAAATAATAGTTTGTCTACTAAAATATTAGAAGTGTATTTCTTCTTTTACGTTTAAACGTCCAAGTGCCACGCAATCTATTTACTATTAAAGAGGTCAGTGAACACCATGTGCACCAGTACGTACTCACCTTATATTAAAATATGGAACCTAAATTCTATTTGAATTTGTAACATTCATTTCGTATTCGGATAATTTAAATATATTTAGAATTTTCACACAAAAAAAAATCTAAATATTCATGCCACATCAGTAAATGGATTTATCAAATTCGTTTTTTATTCCGCCAGATTATATCATGAATGTTTTATTTCGTATATATCACTTGTATTACAGCTTTTTGTGTTAAATAATATGTATGTGACTCGTATTTCGTCACCATCATCATTATCAAACGCTTTATCATTCCACTGTTGGACACGGATCTCATGTCAGAAAGAAAAGGGCGTAAATTCGTAATCTGTTACGTTGGCCAAGGGACATTTAGACTACACACGCCTTAGAGAATTTTACTTAAAATTCCAAAGTGTTCAGGTTTGCCTTTATCCTAACAGTAAGTGATATTTTTTGTTAAAATCATCATGTTTCAAAACTAAACGCGCGCTACCTAATGAACCCAGGACACCTAAGTGGAAGTTGAAATCTAAATCACAAGGCATGTTACCCCTTCGCCACTTAGTTTTTCAAAGATAACGTAAATGTAATAGGGAATTAAATAAAGGGTTCTCGATAATTTTGAAGAGGGCTGATCCAAAATGCTTAGTAAGCGACTACTCAAGGATCTATGTCCTGCCCCTTGTGCTGAGAGCTTTTTACGCCTTCTCAAGAGCTTCTGCGTTTGAGAGATCCGATTTATAGGTTCAGTATTTTCATATCCTTAAATGTTTAACTTAAACGAAATTTACTCATGATAAAAAAGATAAAACTGATTTTAGTTTATTATAGTGATGGAATCGTCAATTCCTCAATATTCTTTCTGAGAATAAACAAAGCTAAGTAACAAAACTGGTCGAGTGCAGTTTGGCTAGCCGAACTTCATGACCAACTTTAAGGCCTGTAGGTTGTCTCGATATGTTTTCGCGTTAACGGAGAACATTTTAAAGCACATAAATTCTTATGGATACAGTTATAGCACTGTCGCATAGTCGAAACGGCGACCAAGTTTAATAATCGCTATAACTCTTTTGACGGGCTATCCTTACTCATTCCCGTGGAATCGTATCTCGAGTTATTTATTTCACTTCTTCGCAGCGCTACCAAGTTAATGGTGAAATGTTATAGCGACGAACTCATCATATTATATAGAAATTCTTAAAACAGAATACCAGAACGTAAAATTCCATTTTAACTTCTAAACTTAGTATATAAAGAGCCTGTAATGGGTAAACACACTTAAAATTTCATTGCATCTAATTAACAATAAACAGTAACTGCAAAATACCGCTGGTTCATCGAAATTCTGGTTTCAGAGTATCATATCAAACATGGCACCTTACACTGATGTCTGCTTTGGTTATAAGTTAGTAAAAAATAGCAAACGTTGCCGCATAGCAGCAGAAACTCTTCTTACGGTCGCTGAGCACCATTGTTAGCATTTTTTTTTCTAACTGAATTAATTTCTAAAGAAACCAATACCAAAAAAACATAATATTGACATAGCTCAAAGAGAACTTTTAACCATGTTAAAATATGAAATTTCCTAGATACCTGTAATGTAAAAAAAACAGTTAAAAAGGCTTTAAAACCAAGTTTTTTGAAGGTCGTGTGCTTTTATTTAAGGACTGTTGGACTTGCTAATAAATTAATAATTAAAAGGTTTCAGTTGAAGCGAACGTTAGTGTTTTAACATTATGTTCGTTTTTAAAAAAATCACATTCAAATCGTAATATCCCAAACGTAACATTGAAGGTCATAAATCTAGGTATATATCGTTGTCATTGTACTTAAATTTGATACCTAAATACAGCTTTAAACAAACGCGTACAAAGTTTGTTGTAAAGTAGCTTGTTGGAAAAACTACGCAAATCTTTACATTCGCAATTCCATTTTACATATAACAAATCCCTGGAATTTGTATAAAGACATTCTTAAATTAGAAACGGGTGACGGAATTATCCTTTTATATCCCTTATTGCTGAACCAATCCCAGGGACTCCAATTTAGTGGTCGCAGGAGAAATGGCAAAATCTGTGTTTTCAAGCGTTTACATCTATTTTATGCTGAAGTTTAATATCATTTTATTTGGATTTTACTATATGTCAAGGCTATGGAACTAATTTTCCCGATGTTATAAAATACTTTAAGTGTCGATAAAATTATACCATTTATCACGCTGTCATTGTAGTATTAAATGGTCATTTCAAATTTAGCCCCTGTATAAATTCCAGTCGCTGTACATTAATACTTTCTTAGAAAAATTATTATTCTCACAGATATCTAAAAATCGTTGTCTGCCGCGTTGGTCTAGTGGTTGCGCACCTGACTACCGATCGAGAGGTCTTAGGTTTGATCCCCGAGCCAGGTGCTCTCGGATTTTTCTATCTTGACATTTGTAATAGTAGCTCGCGGCCTCTTTTTATGACCGATGCATGGCATAAGCTCCCCATCTGTTTAACAGTGGAACGTAAACCCGTAACTCCGGTGCCCACCTCGTCGGGGATTATAGGCGTGATGTTTTTTTTCTAAAAACCATTTATTCAACCTTTATATTTAACTATTTTATTACGTTTTTTATTTAATTATACATTAAGCTGCATGCAGGGCGTACTCGTAACTAAGGAACTCTTTTTTAAATATGCATATTTGCTGTTCATACCTAGCGGTTGAGTCGTTCGAGCTCCTGTAGTGTTCACGCACGTCTAAATGTATACATATATATTACATAGCAAAGGTGCATGACCACTGAAGGGTACTGAAGTATAGTGAAACACGTAAGCGTAGGGGCGGGTGGAACAATAGTATTTTAACAGAGTGCTATCTCACGGGACCTGACACACCTGCATCCGGTTTCAAGGGAAATATTTCAGTTGCCGCACTTTCACATGTATTCATATCAGTTCATTTCTAATTGTAAAAGTAAGTGCACCTTTTGTTATTTTAATATGAAATCTACATAATAATCTTACTTAACAAATAAAGACCTGATGGATTTTAATATTAAGCTAATATGAATGTACATATATATGTTAGGATTCTGCACCCCTTCTCTATATAAACTATAAGTACCTATCCCAAATTTCATACTCCTCTGTCCAGGGTACAAAATATTTGCTTCACGTATTAATACATAGATAATTACTGACTGGTTAATATTGTTACTGATACAAAGTATCCACACACAGACATTTATATGTATGTATATACAAACATGTATATACTACATATGTATATGATCAATATAAAATCGCAGTGATTATTTTTATCGTCATCATCACCAGCCTACTTAAATCCACTGTTGGACATAGACCTCCCCTTAGAGGTTTTTGCCCATAAAAATAAATCCCAGTATACTGCGGTTATTATATACATAATATAAATTATGTTTAATTCTTATGACTACTATTACATGAGACATGAAACATAAATGATGAAACGTGAGACTACTACACTCCTCTGCCTAACCGTGTAGCGATATACAGGCGTCATGTTATGCTATGTCTTACTTTTTCAAGTTAAAATTTTATATATATATTCTATTGTATAGTTTTTTCATATATTTATACAGTACTTCATTGTAAAAGATTATTCTGATCAAGTAATATTACGAATTGATGCGATGTGACCGTCGCTCCCTGCCCTTGTTAGTGGAGCTAAGCGTTTGCCGAGACACAGTGGCAAATTGGCATTTTGTTCCCGTGTAAATTCTAAAAATAATCTAGCTATCGGGGTATTCAGAGTCAATCTGAACTATACATGGAACTAACAAACTGGAAGGTGAAATTTCATAAATAACATGGTTATATTGTTTTAAATTTATACTTTTAATATAATGCTTTACATTTGTACCTCATATGTATATTTATCTATAAGTATAATATTTCTAAAGTAAGTCAAGTAAATATTGTTATCCAGTAAACGCTTCGTAAAAATTTTATTTTTTTCTTATACATAACGATTAACATTATATAAACACTTCATACTTGGAGATAAGAAAAGTAGAAATGTACACCTCCTTTGCAGACTGTCTCGCTGCTTACAAATTGTTGCTAGCACTACTGCTAATCGCTGGTCCTGAAAGATTCTGGGTTCGAATCCCAAGCCGGGTTCTATTGAATGATTGTAACTTAGAATTCCTTTCTTAGTTAAAATTTCAACTAGTCTGGAATTTGGATCTATCCGCGGTGTACGGCAATACGTTCACGCCCTGGTGGGACGAACAGGTTATTGATGAAACGGAGGACTATACTTATTTCTTTGCTTACCTTTGCGAGGATTACAAGCGTGATGTTACGTTTATACCGCTTATAATCCAGTATTCATAACATAGTACAAAACAAAATATTGCACGCGAAATATACAGAATATTGATAAGGAACCTGCGTGATTAACAGTCCCAACGTGAATGTCTAACATGAGACAGCCAGACACAAATGTATTAAGTCGTACGTGCGCCAATTGTAGTAAGTTATGGGTTTATTTTTATTAATGACAATACAAAGGATAGGATTAAGGAAAGGTACACATATATTTTATGTTCCGCTGGTGTCGCGTTCGAAGGCTAAGGGACTAGTGACGCACCTGTTACTAGGACTACACACACGCTCACATAAACCCATACACATGCAAAAAGATATGTATGTGCTCCAACTTAAGTCCTCAAGGGTGGTATTGTATATAAGTGATCCATGTGCCATTTAAACTTAGATTGAGATGTTTCTGAAATACCGTAAACTAAACGTCTAGATATAAACGTGTCTATACTTTATGAAATAATTACCCAGATCAAGTACCTATACTCATCTCAACAAGTTTTGCAATAACCATGCAATTTACTAAAGATAAAAATAATACGCCCAATTCAACAGGTTTTGCATTAACCATATAATTTAATTTAGATACAAATTATAAATAGTGACCCATATTTTTGTTTATCTTTATTTGTTATTACCACTGTCTCACAAGGATATTTCAGATGAACTTTGTTTTTATAAATATTGTTTTATTTATAATATTATTATTATTATTATTACTTTCAAAATGATGGTTTAGTTACAAATATATAAGCTCAACACAGAAAGAAAATAATAATTTCATAATAAATTATTTTAACGAGTAATTTAATTAAATAAAAATTACCATATCATACCCGTGGTTAGTTGTACGATGCTGAAAAAGTCCATTACCACCGAGGATACAACGATCGATATTGTGAAATATGTCACTTAGATTAAAATTCTCTGTCGCCCCTTATCGGAATGGACGACAATCTTCATTATTCACAGCATAAGTGAAATTGAGTGATAAAAATAAAATATTGAATAGGTACAATGTCTATTCAGTATCTACAACGTCCAGTGTCACAGATATCATTTGATTTAAACAGTCCGGAGCGCGAATTAAATAGTGTTATTTATTTTCAAATCTATGTGACTTCTATGTTAATTTTTAGATATTTTTGGTTGTTAATAATGTACCAGTATACCAGAACTTCTATAATACTATAATACATGTACTACATAATATTTACATAGATAAGTACAGTTACTATCTTGCAGAAACTAAATTCGTCGTAAGTCAAGTGATCATACATACTGTAGTATGCTGCATACATATATCTATGTTGTATATATCATCAGACGGAAGGAGAAACTAATAAATTTAAACATTTCATATCGCTGGATGGGCTTAACAAACGAAGGCCAGTGCCTAACGTATTCAGCGGAGCGCGGAACCGCTCACTGATGTTTGGCTGGCGCGATCACCCATGCAGAAGATGACCGAACCCAGCGTTACCCAGCTTCAAAGATTATTTTGTAACTATACCGGAATAAGAGCCACGTGTGTTCATATCCTTATTTCAATAATGTGAGTAGTACATATTGTAATATGTACGTTCAATGTTTCGTGAGTGTTTTTACACATGATTATAAATGTACCGGCTTAACTCACGTACGTTTTTCGGGATGGACCGAAAAACG
>DWDT01005513.1:0-10366 GCA_018245595.1 Microceris scylla
AGTACTATTGGATTTTTCTAATTTAGAATTCCTATTAGTGCCTCGGAGTCTGAATATGTGCCCGGTGTATGGAAATAGGCTTACCACCTATTTCATTGTGAGACTTAAACGTAACTGGTGAAACGTGGGAGTGTACTACACTCCTCTGCCTGCGCCTTCGGGGATTACATGCGTGGTGTTACGTTTTTTTTCATCACATGTATTTTCAGAATTAACCATGTATTTTCAGCCATTTTGATTTAGACTTGATTTACCACAAAAAAATTTAGGGCATCTACCTTTTGTTAGGTATTGGCACAGATAAGTAACACTTTTGGATTTTCAATGGCTATAAGAACTCCATTATAAAAAATAAATTCCAGCAAAGCATCTGTTAGCCGGCCGCGTGTAACGCAAAGGCCGCACGCCGCAAGCCCATACCCAAAAGCGCGTTATATTCGTGAGAGCATATCAAAGATCATCTTCATGATTCACGACCGCGTTTGGGACAACAAAACTCACCGCGCGGAACCTTCTCGGAACTTATCATGAACGTGACATGTGCAGTGTTTGGGCTTTCTCGTATCTTGTTCATACTGATTCTGTTGTATTGTGGATTAACTGAGCGTGCTGATATGACTGGATATGTTGCTGATGACTTATGGTTGCGCTGGGCATTGTTCAGTAAGAAACTTAAGCTGTATGTTCCCATTCAAAATCATTCGCCTTGAAGTCAGCCAAGAAAAGTGGTTTCGCTTGACGTGAAGTAAGGATATTATTTAAATGTGTAGTATTATAATGATTACAGCAACTGTTACACAAAATCTTGATATTTTAAAGTAAATTGGTTTAATTACTGGTGTGATTAGGGTTCTCATAATCTTAGTCAAAATGTGCGTGTTGATTACGTACAACATTTAGTAGAAACAGCATTTGTTATTTGATGAAATTATAGTTGAAAAGCATTAAATTAAACGTCAAATTAGAGTTTTCAGTCAGTTAATTAGAAATTATAAGCAAACACGAAAAGAAATATGAAGTGACGATATTGAATCTATAACTTTTTATTAGACTAAAACATTCATATACATCACGCTAAGTTAGGTAGCTAATAACAGGGGGTAGAACAACATTTCTGTAGAGGGCGTTACTATCGGAAAGTAGCATTGCTTTAATGTTATATGAATGGGGAGGAATTAGATGGGCGACCGATGGAAATTATAATTTCACGATTCCACAGAACATTGGAAAATACCCCATAAAGAATCCAGCGGGCGCTGCTGAATGATTAACAGTGGAAGCCATATTGGAATGGACTGTGGTGCGAGTGTGGAGGCATTTAAAAATTTAAAACGTCCATTATGGTACGTCCGCCGTACCATTCTATTGAATAATCTATGACCAATTTCGCGATTAAATATTCTTTGGCTGTTGTATATTTGATTTAGGTTTCCCGTTCTATGTTTGTGGACTTCGTCTTCTAGTTGCACGTTCGGTATTCGTCCGATTGCTTGCGAGCGAACAGCAATTAGTTGAGGTTTTTTAACTCGCTACTTATGGAAGGAGCATGACGAAAGGCCGAAATTTGATGCATTTGCTTTGAATTGTTAGCTAACATCAATTTCAAAAACAGAGAATTTTATGTAATCATATTTTTTTAAACAAATACATGACGTATAATAGTTAGGAAACTATATAAGTCGTTATATCAAAGCTTCCATTGCAGGGAATTTGGGTCTAGCCGTCAAAGCATGTGTTCAAAAATGTTCATACATGTGATTACTGGGGCTCGATGGTTGTAATTAATATTGTTTTAGACTCAATGGTTTCTAGTTACTTTATATAGTTACTGATAATATTTACTAATTAGACTACATGACACTATTTTTTCTACTACAGTCCTATTTAAAATTGGTCACTGATAGCCATTGGTCACAGAAACCACTTCTAATATCTGCACTTTTGCTAATCGTCACTTAAAATATATAATTAGAACAACTCTGTTATCATAAATACGAACATTCATTACCGGAATTATATAATATCTTATATACTAGCTGACTAACAATAAATTTGACGATAATCGACATACTTTTGTATCGTATCTGTTCATTGATAAATATAACATATAGGAATAAGTATATGAATAAATTTGTAATAATTCATTCACGTAATGCACCGCCTAAAATTAACTGTTTTTTTAACAGTTTCGATATCTTTTGTTGATTTTTTTAGTAACACATGCTAGAAGTAATTATGTGTCGTGATTTTATAATTTTCATATCATTATATTTCGCACCAACGATAGTGGCGCCACCGGAAGCATAGATTTTAAACTTATTTTTATAAAAAGTTGGTAAGATGAAAATTTTGCTTGTGTTCGAAGACTAATAGTTCAGTGACAGTATCTTCGGCAGACTCTATCTTAATTTAAAAGCCTCATTTGGAATTTTTTCATCATCATCAAGTGAATCCCTCTCCACCCGCTGATTTAACAAAATAATTGAGAATATGATTTTTGTATTCATACACAGTTTTATAAATGAAGGGGACACTCCTAATCTGCTTTTTTGCGCAATTATTAAAATATACATGTCCTTTAAGACTCATTTGGCGACATCCTAAACGAAATCCGTAAACATCTTATTGGGACAAATATCGATCAAAAAGTCACATTTATTCTCCAATGATTGAATATTCTTCCTCAACTTGATAAATTAGCAATATATTAGAATAAAAGCATAATAAATTACATATCACACGACACGCATACATCAGCGTCGAATACTTCCAACAACTACGAAAATATCTTTAATCTGTTATTGAAGAAAGTGACTGTCGTTAATCCTTTTCGCTCGGACCGGTTGTCGGATCATGGTGAGATCGGACCGATTGGTAAAAACTTGCCGTATCGGATTTGAACGTGATATTATTATTATAACATCACGCTAGATACCTTACGGGGTAGTGATAGATATTTCTATCCTTATAGATATGAAGAGAAGACCTAGATTACATTTGAGGGTTTCTTTGAAATGTGGACATTTTTGATATTTAAATCTATTTAAATATCAAGTCATCCATATTAAAGTAGGTACAAGTTAACCCCTTGTTACCTGTTTAAATGTCGTGCAACGGTTAAAACTTAAACTGAATTTTTTTATATGTGTTATGTATAATGTCCGTCAAAATTATACTAAGGCAAATTAATAAAGAATAAACAACTTATAAAAATACAATTTTAATGCGAAGCAAAGTTTGAAGTGTTAAAACAAAAGTCTTAAAAATGATATTTTATTGGATATTTGACGTGTACAGTGGACACAGCAAGAAATTTATAGCAATTTTTTTGGAAAATTCCAACATTGGCTTTGGACAAAGTTGGAATTTTGGGCGGACGCAGGCACCGCTTGCGTATAATATACCCACCCTCATTCAAGGCAAAACACGTCACCAGTCTAATGTGTAGTGGCCTTTATAAAACAATGCAATATTGCATAAATTGTGTATAATATCGAATATCGTATATCCTTTTATTAGCAACATATTTTGTTATAACTAGTGGTCCAGCTGTGTGGGAATTCGACCGGTAGTTCATTAGTTAATAAATACACATACACACACATATCTTCACGCCAGGTCCCTTGCAGGGTAGGCAGAGAGCACAGAGTGCCAAATATCTATTCTTACACATTTATGAAGTTTATTTAATATTTACATATTTCAAATATACATATATGTAGATACATGTAGTGTGCAATGTGTAACAGTTTTGAACAACATTTTAATACATCGTCACGTCATGTCCTTTGTAGGTAGGCAGTGCACATCGCTTGCCCAATATCCCAATTGATACATTTGTCGCGTCACTTTCTTCATATATGATGTTATTTACGTATTATTTTTTATTAAATTGTAACATTTTTTATATCTGGGCTGTTAGTCCCGTAATAAACTAAGACACCTTGGGCAACTGTCCTAAGTGATCCTAATTATCAAGTCTGTGTCTATCATGTTCCACTAAAGTTTGTTCTGTATTTAAGTATCAGATGGTATATATGTTTTTATTAAAGTTTATAGTTGCTAGTTTTATAGCCAACATAGTAGAATCTTCGTATACAGTCTGTATAGACTCTAATTTCCGTTCTTTCTGTACAATTTTTTTTGCCAATGCAATAGATGTAAAAAAGCACAAAAATAAAATAAAAATATATGTTTTTATGTACATGTAGGCCGTATCTAACTAAAAGTGGTTTGTGAGTTATAGGAAAATTATTATTTATGTATGTTTCGAGAACTTTCCAGTACCTACCCATTAATTTTAAGACAATTTGTCTTACTTCCACTACAGAAAGTCAGACGTTTTTATGACATGTCCACACAGGAACTGTTCAAAACGCTTTTTTTAGACAGGCCGGACCGCAGATCGGATCTTTCGAGTTGATGAAACTGGACAAAAACGTATACTATATCACCTTAAAAAAAAAGTTTTATACTCGATATTCAAATTTAGAAAAACTTTTATGCATAACGATGTTATTACTTTTCATCTATTGTACTTTAGCAAAATCTTCAATACTTGAATTAAAACGCCTTTGAAAAAAAAAGAATTGTTTATGTCAGTTTGAATACTCGGCATTCTATGTCAAAAAGTTACAGTGATAATTGTCGGTTTTTATTTCGTTTATGGGCACTAACGCTAAGTAAAAATGGTCGTGGGAGGAAGCTACAAATTCATTTGCGCTTATCTGCCATCAGACGGTTGGAAATGGTCAATTATGGCCAGCCGTTTCGGGTACCAAGTTCACTTCGCAGCTGGCTTTGTACAACGAAATTTTAACAGTCGCTGCTTCTATGTTGAATATCATACCTTTGTCTGATTGCAATGAATGACGATATGTTTGTTTAAATTTCAAAATATTACATAATTACATACTGCACCTACTATACATATAGGTTCGAAGTCATCATTTACTCAAATTTTGAAATTTTATATTAAATCAAATTCTCTAAGATTTATTGGCTGGCTGATATAGGTGTATGAAAGAAAACAATGGCGAATTCCAAATTCAAAACGTTGACATAACGAAGACTACATTTAGTTAAAAATTTCCGTGAATTTTTTTAGGGATGCTTGCTCTGATTCTTTTTTAGTATTCTGTATTTTTTTTTTGTATAGAAGATAAATTGGTAAGATTTCGTAAATGAGCTTTATCATAGTTATCTTGACTGGTAAGATAGTGGAATCAGCTTAAAGCACTTCCCTAAGCGTAGCGTGATTACTCCAATCATAAGTCTTTTATATACTGGACACCATCCAACCCGAAGCTGAGACCTTCCGATATGAATCACGCGCTTAGCTGCCCCACCGCGAATTGCTAATGTTACCCTATAATGCGAAATTAACAAACCTTTCTCTGCCATATATACACATATTATATTTGAACGAAAGGATATTAAAAACATATATTAAGGTACGGTTTTTATTTCGAGATTTTATAGTTATATTTTATTTAATAACCCTAATTTTCATCTGTCAGTTATAAACTATCTATATATCTGCTTTTAATAGGTTTATACGAAATCGCTTCACGTCGTGTCATATGAATTAGCATAGGTTTTAACATGTATTTTCCTACTATAAATAAAATTTTAGTATAATTTTATTATTATCTATCTCTTTCGCTCTTGCCTAACTAAAGGGCATCGTCTCAGTCTAACTCGTATTATATTATTACCTCGCTAGCAGATTCCCGTCAGTGGTGAAACAAGTGTTCGTAGTAGGCACGATGAAAGTTTATAGAATTATCACACTGTAGATCGCCTGGCCACCGTCCAAGTCCAGGAAAATCGCTTCCGATGTGATTCATGCCGCTTAATATCTATAATTCAGTTTGATTTAACAAAAATCCCGCACACCAATTGAGTCACGGAAGTGAGTAGGTACACCGATATCACGTATGTACTGACTGCAATGAGTCGAACAATTCTCGTACATACTCGCAACTATTGGAAATAATATTACTATTGCAATACAAATATACTGGGTAAAACTAATTAGTATATTATGCTAAAGTGTTGAATTCCAGCTGGTTTGTAAATTAATAGCTTACATGTATAATGTGAGCACCTACTTTTAATTAGTAATAAGCGCGTTTTATGCGTGATATTGTCTTGTATCCGTTAGTTGATCAGCATTACTGGCCAGCTACAAGGCTTAATGCTGGCAACTCGCGTCACGTACAAGCACGGCCTCTCGGGCCTACGCTTCGAAAAGAATCCGGTTGAGTAATATACGCCCTGCGCTCATGTTAACGGGACATCCAGTTATGTTAATATTAGCCGAATTTCACGCGGAGCCGCGACATTTTTGAATTAGGAACGTGTAGATCGCGCGCTGATCGTCCGCGATGCATCGTACCAATCGATGACCGGCCAAACAGCCATCGATTAATCACGCTGGCGACGTTATTGGGCCGCCGCGACGAGTCCGACCGGCGGACCGGCCGGACGGGCCGCCGCGGTCGACCTCGCCTCCGGAGCCCTAATCTCACCCGACGCATGAATAATTCCCGCGAGGAACCGCTATCGATCGCACACATGTACAGGTTTTTATTTATACGGCGCGGGTGGGCGAGCCGCGGCGCATATTAGTAAACAAACGCAAGCGCGATCCACTCACCCACTTGCAGCACGTTCTCCACGCAGCCGGCCTCCAGCAGCTTCAAGCCACGGCAGAACGCGATGCTGCGATGATCGTCGGGCGGCGCACGCGCCAGTGACGAGTACATGCATATGTCGCGCTCGTCACGCGGGAAGGACCAGTACACGACGCGCCGCTGCACGGGTTCCGGGATGCGCTCATATCGCTCTTCAATGCGCTGGAACGGGATCGCGGCGGCGACTATCTTCGCCGTGATGTCGAGCAACGTCGGCGGGGCGCGCGGCCGGCAGCAAACGCGCGGCGCGCACGCAGACATCGCGCTCGCTCGGCCGCTCGCCGCGGACTGGCGCTCCGCGCGCGGCCCCCTCGCCCCTCGATCCCCACCCCGCACACTCTCCCCGCGGGGATGCGCGCCCCGAATCGACACACTACAATAAATTATTCATTTGGCAGGCATAATGTGCGATATATTATTAAAAGTTGGCATTTTTGTGTTGTACAATCGATCGGCATTGAAGCGAACCTACAATTTATTTATCAGTTCTAAATACGCCGATGCCACCGATGTCGGTCAAGTATAGTACAAATTATTAATAACTTTTCCGTTTGCTGCGTGTCTATCGTAATCATGCCATACCTTACTGTAACATATCACTTATTAACCGCGTAAATAATGCAAATCGCATTTAATATAGCAACGATCTCCATTAGCATTCAACATTCGTCTAAACAAACATTACTAGTCCGTGCGGTGGTGCTAAAAATTCACACAAAAACGAATGGTTGAATTTGTCTTCCTAATCCATTCGGGCCTTGCCTCCTCGCATTACACAAACGAAGGGGAAAGGCTGGGGGGGTGTTAACAGCTGATGGCGGGCGGAGGGGGCTGCGGGGTGGGGGGCGGTGCTCACGACGTCAGGTGTCCGCTCAGCTGAGATTCGTCAGCGAGCGCTGCAGCCGCTGACTTGTTACGAACGTACAATGACCTCTATTTGTTTATAATTTTTTTTAACCTAACACCTTACCAGTGTTGCTGCCAATACATAACTGTTTTAAAATAACAGTATTTAATATAAATGCTTTATTTTTAGCTTTTGAAAGCGTACGCGTTTCGTGATTATAAAATATAATAATTATATGTCTGATAACACACGTATATAAAAGCACGGTTAATTTTAGAAAAAAAAGACTACCAGTGAATATTCGTAAGTTAAAATCTATCCAAGTTATTTTACTCAACAAACCTTTTAGAATTACTGTTTAAAACCATTCAAAATATATAAAAAGCTATGTTTACGGTCTGTACCAATAGTGAGTAGGGTGCAATAAAAGATTTAGTTTGTCGAATAATAAACTCTTGCCTTGGCTTTTAACACTATTACCATCTCTTTCCTCGCCCGTGGGTGCAGGTAAAGCAGGCTTTGTATAACAGGTAAGAAAAGGGACAGACAATAAATATTTTATTCAAGTATTCTCTATGCAAATGACATCTTTTTCTAACGACGTTACGGAGTGAGGATTATCATAAAATATAAAGATTGAGTTACATTTTGATTCAAAGTATTTTACTTGTTAATATCGATTAATGGATTTTTGAAGTACTGGTTATATTGAACTATCTACCTAGGTTCATTTTTTATCGTATTACATCGTCACGCCAGGTGCCTTATGGGGGATGCAGGGATGACTCAGAGCCAAACACCCGTAACCTTACATCTGTAGACTATTAAAGTTTTAAGTTTTCTTTTAGTCTTTTTATAGGATTTTTTCATGTATAATTATAGCTGGATATAAAAATATAAAAAAATAATTGTACGTACTAAATTAACAAAAAGGAAAAGACTCTTTATAGATATTTAGCGCTAGTAATTTTAAATAATTATTCTTATCAATACAATAATAATCAACGCATGTAATACTATAAACGCTGACATCCAAAAACAAAAAAAAAACACCATAACAAAAAGATACTGGCCGAAATTAATTCATAATTGAAGGAGAAAGTATTCCAATGGATGCAGCGCTTAATCCGCTGTACGATGCGAAATATCTATGTCTCGGACGCGAGGAATTCCCGACAGTATATATATATAGTCTTATATATCTGTTGTCTGTTACGCTATGTACATACACAGAATATAATTACGTGTCAGTCAGCTGATCGGTGTTTATTTTTTTATCAGTTCTCTGATAATTTACACTTGATGACGTCATTCGTTCTCTGACATATTTATAGTATAGTACAGGGTCCCTTGCAACTTGTTGGAAACTGGAGTCGATTAAACAATTTTAAATTTTTTAACTCCATATATTGTATTGTAGCATAATGAAATGCACGTTATCAAGGTGGTAAGTTTGACCACGACCATTCAGTTCCTCACCACCAAACAGTCCACCATTATTGTGCTCGTGAGCGCCGTCAGAGTTAAATATAGGAGCTGTTAGACCGTTAGAAGTTGTTAGGACTTTATATTAAAAGTATAAAATAATTAATTTACAATATATGTTCTGTATATATATGTGTATGGTGTTTATATAAATATATTATATATATGTATATATGGTGTTAATATAAATATTTTTTTACGAACCCTGGTGAGAATCGAACCCTCGACTCTCCGCGCAGCAGTCGGATTCGCTAACCACTTCACCAACGGGTCATTCAAAACCTAAAGAGGTATACTATCGATACTGGTATCACGTTGACATATGAAACTAATTAATATAATACCTTGCAGTCAAATTTCTACCACTACACGACCCAATACATAATGTGATTAATTAAATGTAATTATATCAATAAACTACCATGAAGCCTGTAATGTCTTTAAAGGAGTAGGCAGACGAATGTAATACACGCCACCGATTCACCAGATTCATAACATACATAAGGGAAGAACATCTCAATTTCACCAATAACATGGCCTATTAAAAATGGCTGACATCATTGCCAGTAGTGTCCACTAACTGCTACCAGTTTCTTGCTACTCTAAACATAAAAAAGCGGTCACTGTATATGTGTGTTCATGTATGACATGTGGACGTAATAGAATATGTGAAGGCGGTGCGTCAAGCGTGAAAGGCGACAGCTGGCCGGCGCGGCTCCTGCTGGCTACGGTCATGGACATCCGCAAGTGACCGGCTGGAACACCTTCCGTCTCGATTTCGTTTTATTTCTCTTTTATTCGGTGTAGGATATCATCACGTCACGTTTGTTATGGGTAGGCAGAGTGCACCGAATGCTAAACTTTCAACATTTGGAAAACGAAATGCGTACTGGCGTTCCGCCTATCTTGTGTGGATGGTGAATATTTTGATAGACGATACGTTAATAACAGTATATTGTAGAACAAAATATTTCTTACATAATACGAGTATATGTAGATGTCCACCACACTTTTTGTGATTGAAAAAGAAAGCTAAAGAATGTTCCATTGATATAGTAATAGTGTCCGATCGAAGAGGAGCTCGCAGTCGAAATCGAAATAGTAAATGAATATTTGACTCGTCTTCACTTCTCGTATGGCTCTTGAAATGGAGAACGAAACTTATGAACCTAATTCAGACAAAATTTTTTACAATTTTTATCTTATCATTCTATCATTATCAGCCTACTTCACTCCACTGCTGGACATATGGCTCTCCAATAGCATGCCACTGAGCTCGATCTTCAGCTTTTCGCATCCAACCACTGCCAGCCACTTTGCGTATATCGTCACTACA
>DWDT01005514.1:0-10366 GCA_018245595.1 Microceris scylla
GTTAACATAAATTAAAAACAGCAACGGCCCTAATATAGAGCCTTGCGGTACTCCGTAGGTGATTAGAATGGGAGAACTCTGATGTCCATTGATTTTTACGACTTGATGTCTAGTTAATAAATATGACTTGAGCATTTCGAGAGCTGTTCCGGTAAATCCTTCAAGTTGTAACTTCAATAAAAGTATTTTGTGACAGTAACTGTGTCGAATGCGTTTTTTAAATCTATGAATATTCGAAGTGTTATTTTCATACTGTCAATGCTTAGTTTAATGTTTGTGACTAAATCGATCGCTGCGGTGAGGGTGTTTGATTTTGGGAGAAAACCGTACTGCTTTTTGTAAATAAAAGTTTTTCGATGTTAGATACTCTGTAAGTCCATTATGTATTATTTTTTCAAATATCTTTAACTTTATAGGTAGGTAGCACAGATATTAGCCTGTAGTTTTCTGGGTCCGCTTTATCACTCGACTTATAAATCGGACAAATCTTAGCTACCTTCAGTGAATTTGGAAATGTGCCTTTGCCTTTGGAAATTTATTTATACATGCAGTTAGGTTGTCAGTAATAAGATCTTTAAACACACTTTATCATTTTGGTAGTAATTCCATCAATACCTTGTACTTGTGTTTGGATTTAAGCCATTAATTATATTCGTGACTTCTCCAGCCGTGGCGGGCTTAAATTGTGACAATGTTGTATTACATTGTGGATTACTTGTTTGTGAATAGGCCATGTTATTACACACTTTAATTATTTTATTTGCTAGCTTAGAGCCTATATTTGAGAAAAACACGTTAAAATGTTCACACATTCTGTAATATTAGTAATTGTTCCCGATGAAGTATTTAATTTTATAGGGGTAGGGTGGTGTTTTTGGTGGATTACGAGCTAAACAATTGATTAATTGCCACATTTTTAGTGGGTTAATTTTATAATTTTGGAAAGCATTATGATAGTATTGATGTTTTGCAGATGTTTCACATATAAATATTGTTACTCACTTGCATCAAAGAGGCTGCAGCCACACAATTGGCTTGCTCATACTTCAGTTGGTGGAAGCGGGCAATGTCAGAGTAGTAATTGGACACTAGAGGAATACGTTTAGCCATGAAGTCGTACGCCTTCTCGGAATTCCTGCAATATTAAATGTATATGTGGTAAACGGTTTCATGGCGAAGATAAAATCATCATTGATTTTTATTTAATACGCAGCAAATATTTAAAAAAATGCTATAGTATCATATGGTCTGCCCTTTTGATACAACTAGTTGACCAAAGTCTACTAGTTCTATCTATAGTCACATATAGCGTACATATGCACGGGCGGGAGCACACACACGCACGCACGCACGCACGCACGCACGCTCGCACGCACGCTCGCACGCACGCACGCACGCACGCACACACACACAGATGTGTGATCTTGATTTTACACCGCCTACAAGACATATTAACTAACCAAACAGTTCCGAAACACAGCACTAATGAAGTTGCTAAGAATCTCTAAATAATAACGCACAATAAATTATTGTTTCTGAAGATTTCATATATTACTTAATCTCATCTCATTACTTACAGTTGCCATTTTGATAAATGATTGGATGCTAATTGACGATATTCTTCTACAGTTTGCAATGTTATTTTAGTTGGTAATACTGGCCATTTTAATTTGTCGTTGAGTTTCTGTAATGTACAAATATCATTTTTATTATATTTAATAATCGTTCAAAGGAAGACCCGTCTGAATCTACTAGTCCTCGAAGACGAGAGCGTCGGCGACGATTGTGGCCACTCCAATGTGAACTGCAAGCTGTGGATTAAAAATATTACTAACTAAAATACATTCAACCATTTTTTTTTTCTCAACCCATTACAATTCCACTGCTTAATAGGGGTCTCCTCTCATAGTGAGAGGGTTAAGGCCATAATCTGCCACGTTGGCCAAGTGCGGGTTGGCAGTTGGCCACTATTCAACCATAGTAAGTCTTAAATCTCAAACAAAAAAAAGATGTTAATATCATTAAGTGGATGTAACCACATCAACATCATTATCATCCTTTGCGCGCATTAATCGACAGCTGGACACAGGCCTCCCTGAAATGAATTTTTTTTCATAATCCCCATGTCGAGCATAAAGACCACAGATATATAACGAAACCTGCCAATATAAATTTAATTTAAAAACTCTGCAGTTTGAAGCCTGTTTATTAGAATATTATAATAAGTAGATAAACATAGCCTACAAAAACGACCTCCATAGAAGGCATCATCTCAGAATTCACCACCTGAAGGAGATACAGAAATTTCAACTATTCTGCTTAAAATATAATTCTGAAACAGAGACATAATAAATGGGAAGAAAAAATTCACACCTGAATGAAAAAGTATCGAAAACATCAGTATAAGAACAGCTTAGCATTCAGATACCTGACAAAGAGTAGGTACAGGTAGGTTCTAGTTTATTAATTTTTATAGTCAGGTTCAATCTATACCTTTAGTACAAACATAAATATACATATGCAAGTGCACATTATTAACGAGTTAGAGGGTGTTTCTCACGAACGGTACATGTCTAATTGTATTGGAGGATATATTCGTTGTAATAAAAAGATTTTAAATAAGACCAGAGTCCATTTTCTAGACGCAAGTAAAGCGCGATTTTCTAGACGCAAGGAGAAAAAATAATTATAATAATCATATATATACGTTTGTAATGCATTATGCATATAATTCTACCGTTAACTATAAAATTGTGACAGACTGCAGCTGACGACGAATGGAATTAAATGAGTCACTTTATATTATGTTCTAACCGACCGTATTTACTTTTAATAATAGTTATTATTGTAAAAGGATATGAAACCAATACATGGAATTTTTGTAACAATCAAAAAACTTAACATCATGCCTGTAATCGTCTATGGACTAGGCAGAGGAGTGTAGAATACTCCCACGTTTTGTCCGTTACATATCGTCATTGCTATCAGCCTATTTCAGTCCACTGCTGGAAATAGGCCTCGTCCAATGTGCGCCATCGCGACCTGTCCTCGGCTTGTCGCATCCAGCAACTGCCTGCAGCCTTTCGCAGATCGTCATCCCTCCGGGCTGGAAACCGTCCTACGCCTACGTTTGCCTAGCCGCGATCTTCACTCCAGAACACGCCTACTCCACCGGTTATCGGTTCTTCGGCAGATATGCCCAGCCCATTACCACTTCAGTGAGATAATCCTTTGAGCTATGTCGGTTTACTTTGGTTCTCTGGATAGTATCGTTTCTGATCCTATCCTTAAGAGAGACTCTGAGCATAGCTCGCTGAGCGACTTTGAACTGGTGGACTAGGCGCACCGTGAATGTCCACGTTTCAGCTACGTACGTCAAAACAGGTAGGACGCATTGGTTGAAAACTTTAGTTTTCGACCATTGCGGTACGGATGACGAGAAGACTCCATGTAGATGAAGACTCCAAATGCTGCCCAGGCCAGCCGAATCCTCCTCGTGGCCTCCCTCTCAAAATTGTTTCTACCGAACGGCAATGTCTGCTCGATATATGTATACCTACTCCGAAACAATTTCGAGAGGATGGCCATTTACGACAATAAGTCTCATCATGATTTTGGTTTTGTTACTACAGGTTTACGTCGCCCAATGGAATTGGTGATGAGCCTATAGCCTTACGCCCAGCACAGGTCCAGACTCCGTGCCACTACTAGAAAGTCTAAGCTAGAAAAATCCAATAGTATCTACCCGATCCGGGATTTGAACACGGTCAGCAATCGTGCTTGCAACTAGACCAACGAGTATGATTCAGACTATTACTAAAGACAGGCAATAAAATTAATATTATTGAAGAAATGCGTCCAAACCTGTCTACGCCATCCTTCAGCAACATTATGAATCCTACCACACAATTTGATGGACACACTATATTTACCTCACGTTCTTCTGCCAAAAACTTCTCCTGTCTTTTTAATTCTTCGCGCATAACAAACTTATTGATGCCATTCTCCTGTTCCACTACATCAGATCTCCCTGACGATACTAACAATACCTAAAAACAGCCATAAGTTAAATGGTCAATCAAGTTTTCGTTATTTGGAGAAATAATTAACCCATCGCGAGCAATTTTCTCTGCGTGAAATAATAAGTCCTTTCAGCTAAATTAAATCATAAATTTACAATTTTCTGCTGTATGGTAGACATTTTTTGGAGAAAGTAAAGAAGTTCTCAATATGTAAAGAAGAGAGAGCAAAAAATATCCAATGTATTTATTAAAGGCTATATATATATAATATGGAAGTTTCAATCAGATCACACCTTCATCTGGAAACATGTATGTTTACATGAAGATTGGTGCAATTTTAATATTTTTTTAAATTGTGGATTCGAAAGATGTGTTCAATAAAAGTGATCCACAATCTACTCAATTTATTGTCAAGTCTGCATAGTAGGTAATTTTTCTATAAAACATATACTCAAAATTACCAAATCATTTTTACATTTTCTGATATTTTAATATCGATTCGAAATGTGATTCAAGCAATTATTCACTAATTTAATATTCGTTGAGTCTAAGCAAAAAAAAAAATAGGTCGCATCTGCAAAATGTATATAACTTTTACTGTAATTTAATACATTCAAATTTGTCTATATTATACTTAGGGCTAATCTTATTTTGGGTTTACAACCTGATAACACTAACTGATCAGTAATATTAGTAATGTAATTAAATCTTGATATCTAATTGTTTGTTAAAAATCTGTACCTTAAATTTATTTTTATAGCTATTCATTAAACCACCACCGAAAACCCGACACCACATGCTTTTTACATAAAAAAAATCAAGAGATAATAAAGAAAAATACTATTCACCCCGACAGTAGTCTGAAAATCATTATGATGGGCGACGTATATTTCGTCTAAGACATTCGAGGAATATTCGGGAAATAGATCATATAATTTTTGTATAGACAACTTAGTTGCCAAGTCAGTTGGTCGATCTTTTTGCCATTCCCCACATTCTTTGCGATACACATATAAAGCAAATTCCATATCCATGATTTGCTTAAAATCAGGAACTGCATTTTCCGTCCCCGACGCATTTATTTCTGCCTGCTTCATAGCTAACTCCCTGCAACACAGAAAAAAAATATAATGATCCCAAAATAGTTGCGTACATATTGCATACACATTATGTACGCAATAATTTTGGGATATATTATATACATAATATATTATCACACCTATTTGCCATAAAGCTACGCAAACACTAAGTACATCTACCGAATACGATCCTGTCAAACCTTTCCCATATTCTACGTTACGAAAATGATTTAACAATCAATAATAACAACTTATTATGATAAGTTTAAATATTTTGAAACAGCGAAAAACGCTGTTTAATTGGCCATTAATTGTGGCTGACTTTTCGTGCCTAGATAAAAACGAAGTAAAATGAAACCATGAAACAACTAACAAAAAGTCTGTGCAGATATACCTATATTTAAAAAACAACAGCAACACTGGACTTGATCCGCGTATATTAAAACGTAAAAGTGAAAAGTTCATAAAAACCGTTTAAAAATATGATATGAAGCACGTGTACAGAATAATTATATGTAATGTTCGTGAGAAATGCCTGCTTTGAATCCGTAAACAATGTGCATGCCGTCCTCGTTTAATTAATCTCTGAAGCCCAATGTTACAATCGATAGATGAATTAAACGTAATAGAAAGTAGAAAAATAATAATATATGGACAGATGCTATTATCCAATACCCCTTGAGTTATTGGGCATTTCGTTAAATGCAGCTTCGAGATAACCCGAATAATTACGATAAGCCAACGGGCGTTTATAAAAAAACAATGTAAAGTGAACTCCTTAACAGCAATGTTTACTTTACAACATAAAAACACACGCAAATTAAAATTATAAATACATCGTTTCATAACTTTGGGGATGGTGGGCTACAATACGCTGGAGGCCAGGAGAGAAGCCGCCCTCGCCAAGTTCATGCTTATGGTGCTGAGGGGCGAACGTCACGGTCCCACTATTCTACATCTTAAACTGTACGCTCCAGAAAATAGCGTAGGCAGGCGGCGACCCAATCAACTGCTGGCATTGCCACGCGCGCGCACCAACCTTCTACGTGACGCACCATTCACGCGAGCGGTTCGCACTCTCAATGAGGTTGCATATTCAGTTGATATTTTTAGTTGTACACTGAGCGAGTGCACAGGGGCTAAGTAGTATTATCACAAATAGATAAAGACACTATTTAATTGAATTATATGTATTTTTAATTTCAAATTGATTGATTTTTTGGCTGGATATATTTTATTATCTTATTAATAATTAATGAGATTATCCATTTTATATGTGTAAGATTATTATGATTTATTTTACATGACATTACGGATTTGCTACTGATTGAGTTTTATTTTTACTTGTTAGCATAGAATAGTATAAAAATTGTATAATTATATTTGTAATGTGATTGACACCGTAATTTTATACCTCTAACACATTAGGCTAAGGCCCTGTAATGTTAGTCATGTATGAAGAAGTAATAAATAAATAAAATTTGTGATATAGCATAATATATAAAATATGAACTAATATATGGCAGCAATATAAACAGTATAATCCTGTAAAACTATATTAAAATATGTCTTGGGATATCTCCACACATTGCCATCTGTTTCCAAATTATGCATACATTGCTTATATAAGTTTAAGCAGATATTTTTTAAGCCCAGATACGAAAACGATTGTGCTCATAACACAAATATATGTATGTCTGGTGGATATCGAAACCACAAAATTACTAGTCAGCAATATAATTGGAATTGTAATGGGTTGAAAAAAAAAAAAAGAAAAAAATATGTATAATCATTGACTACTACCAGAGACTGGTTTATTCATATCTAGACTGCTTTATTCACACCTACAATAAACATTATCAGTAAATAATGTAATATAATTGATTTTAGAAGTGAAAAGCAAAAAGGTTTGGATCATTGATGACAAAATAAAAAAAAACTTACAATGCGAATTGAGCCCTATGTAATAAAAAAAACCACTAACCTTGCGAATTGTTCATCTTTTTTAATCAATTCTTCTTGAACCTTTGCTTCAGCTTCTAATTGGTACATAAATGATTCCATCCATAAAGCATTAAGTTCGTTCAACAGTGATATTGGCATTTTGATTTTTGGTTCTATATTTTTGGTATAAGTCATATCTTCTCTTCCGAAATATGAATCAATCTGTTTCAAAAATGTGTGCCCCAAATTAATAGTTACAGATTTTTCCACCTCATTCAATGCGACCTCGTCGTCGCTGTCATAATCAAATTCGCCGTCATCTAACGCACTTAAAGCAAAATTGTCTTCACTGTATTCTTCAGTATGTATTTCATCTATATTAGGCGTGTCCGTCTCATTTGCATTAAGAATTAGACTAGCACTGGTAGCCAACTCTCCATGACGAAGCCTTTTTAATTTTAAACATTTTTGTGAATAGTGTTCATCAGATATTACAATGTTTTGTTCTATTTGGCGCTTCAGAGCTAGAGTTGTATCAGATAATGAAGTGTCTTTTTTCTGTTTGCCAATAAAACTTGAAAATTCAATATTGTTGGATGTGGAAGGCTTAGATATATTAGCATTAAAAATATCTATGTTGTCGTTTACGATGGCGGCAGGATTGACATCTGGAATAATATTATAATTTGCCATACATTCACATAATCCGTCATTTTCTTCATCTGATTCGGAATGTTTGTCCAATGTAATGAAGTCCACTTCCTTGTCATTCATGTCTTCTAAGACGATGTTTCCTGCCCAATTAACGTCACCGCAACATTTTTCAAAAATATCTCTCAAGTCCTCTTCATTTTTATTCGGAAACATTTTTCTGAATCGAATGAAATGTTTCTCTTCGTTTTTGCATCTATGTGGTGCCGTTATATAAGAAGGCTCATTTGTCATACTACTTTTATCAAGTGTGTGTTTATCAGGAATCTGTTCAATAGAATTAGGCACGTAATTTATGTTAATATCTCTAGGTAGAGCAGTAACAATCTTATATTGATTTATACTCGGATCGTCCGTGTCTCCAACTTCCATTCGTGTCCCTGCGGATTTAGTTTCAATAACTCTTTTAGAAGGTTTTAAATATACATTAATATTGTCAGTCCATGATGGCATATACATACTTATTTTCCTCCAATCAGTAAATTGATTCAGGGTAGGAAATTTTGGTTCTTTTTCTGGAGATTTCTTCGTCCTTGGTGGTTTTGCATCGGTGCTAATATTAGGTTTTGTTTCGTTTGGAATCACTTTATTATCTTCATCCCAAGCCTCTCCATTATCCCATTCCTCCTCAACTATTTCAAAATTTTCCTTCAATTCTTCAAAATCAGCTGATTCTGATTCCTCACTAGTTTGATTGTGGTTCTGATCAAAATCAATAACTTCTTCATGTTCATCATTTGCTCTTGGTGTTTCTTCTATGTTAACGTTTAATGGTAATTGATCGCCAGTTTCCAAACTTTGTGTTATATATTGAGCTGTATTAATGGTAAGATGGTTTACCTCATCAATCAAAACATTATTTGTGGGTTCTGGCATTATATCATTCTGAATACTAGATTCTTTGTCACTAGTAGAATTTTCTTTGATAGCTTGGT
This sequence comes from Microceris scylla, assembly GCA_018245595.1. NCBI lineage: Eukaryota > Metazoa > Arthropoda > Insecta > Lepidoptera > Hesperiidae > Microceris > Microceris scylla. Next base: position 8,692 of record DWDT01005514.1, read on the forward strand.
CACAGAACAAATGATTATTCTCTGAATTCACAGTATCTTCTCGTTTACTACTTTCACCTTTTTCAAGTTTTAGAAGTTCTTGCTTATTATTATGTGGTTGAGGAGCACTTGTTTTGAGATCAGTTTTTATATGTACTAATGGTTTATTCATTTGATCTTCTTCTTTTATTGATGTTTTTGGTTCAACTTCTAATTGTGGTATTATTTCTTTAACCCTAGGAGTATTGTTACAAGGTAAGGGAATTTTAGGAATATGTCTCAACACTGGAGGTTGCATTCCAACAGGATAACATAAATTAAAATATTTCATTAAAGAAGGGGGTGAAATATTTGTGGATAGTGAATCCAACATTCTCCTGATGGTTGTTTCTGGCACTCCATGTTTATTTTTTGCCATTAGCCCATGTACAGAGTGTGACCAAGATGTGTTAGGTTCTACTACTTCTAGTAAATAGCCATTGTAAACTCCACATCTAACATATGGTTCAATTTCCCAATATTCGACATTTGTGTTGTCAATTATAACAGGACTAACACCCTTATCTAAGGCCTCTACCGCCCTTCTTTGATTCCATGCATGGGCTTCTTGGAGTCTAAATTTATCAAATCGATATACACCAGCTATGTAAAAAAAATCATCAGTACTGAAAATATGCAAGTATTCAAAATTAGCGCCTACTGTTATTTCTATTATTTGTCTTGCTAAATATGATTTTCCACTTCCAGGAGCTCCTCTCATAATTATCAAAGTCCTTGTTCCCTGATTATGATATGTCATAATTTGCTTTATTTGATTTGTCCAAAGATTATGACTATTTATAATACTATTATTTGGTGTAATATACACAGTCTTGTTTGTATGCTGTGAAAATGCACCTGTATCTTTTGATGTTGCAGCTCTGGCTATAGACATAGATAATTTCTTTTGAGAAGCTTTCATTCCTGAAGTATCACTTCCTGATTTTTTAGATGCTTTTGGGCCAACTGAACCGTCATTCTTGTGACCTTTTTTTTTCTCCAGTGGACTGCTATTTTTCTTGTTTTGTATCCTGGCTGGTTCTTGTATAGCAATCTGTTCTTCATCACCAGTACTTGTCATCGACATAATTGCATTTGCTGCACGATTTACTGTAAAAGGAAAATATATTTGCAAATTTAATAAGTATAGTCTGTTATTTATTAAAAGTGCATTTTATAAAAATATTGGTAATATTAAAAATAAAATTATTATAAATCCTTTTGAAATCAAAAAGTTTTATTGGAAAGAAACTATAGTCTGTTTTTTTTCGCTGCGGACTAAATTAACACATGCAAATGTCAATTTTCAAAATAATGATACCAGCTTTTTAGGAATATTGTTGCCTACGATACTGGTCTTATGAATTGTAACTTTTTACTTTTGCCACATAATTTATTATTATTTGACAATAGACAAATCTTTTAAAAATCATATGGAGCATCACAGAAAAAAAAAATATATTTGTTAATTTTAAATGCATAATACACTAAGTAAATACAACAATTATTTATTTGTTGTTGAAGAACACGCTTTTAACAAGTTTTTAATGGGAACTATACTAGAAATTGGTCGGTGGACTGTAGCCAATGCCATAAGAAACGAAAACACGGTGCCATTTTGAATACATGGCATTTGAATACACGACATTACCGACAG
>DWDT01005515.1:0-10365 GCA_018245595.1 Microceris scylla
TTGCAAGATTATTTAATCTACTATGTGACATTGTTGATCTTAAGTAGCTTTTGATTAATTTAAGTTTTGAAAAACTTTTTACGCATGTAGCTACACTCACTACGAGAGTTTAAAAAATTCTAAGCATTATTACAATATTGGAGACAAAATCTGACAGCTGATGTTTATGTATGAATAATAAGAGTTCTATAAATGATTAATAATGACATGATTTCATTATTCATCAAAAAAAAATTATTATCAAGTTTGGTGCCCCCCTTGTCTGTGGTGCCCTGGGGCGACCGCCCCTCTCGCCACCCCCTAGCTACGCCACTGGTGGCAGACTATGGCCCTTACCCTCTCAATATCACAGGAGACCCATATTTTTACAGTGGAATGATAAATGGGTCGGTTTTATAAATCAATGAATGTACTCATGATAATGATGATGAGCCAATTTCCATTTTAGTAAGTAATATATGTAATTAATGTAATCCTGAAGCGGTCACAGATCGCAAACGATCTGTAAACTTATTCAATGACATTATCTTGTTCTTTCCATAAAATAAAGCAATTTACCTTCGATTCAATGAAATATTTGTACTAGCACTTGCCTAGACCACAATTCAAATTTATAAACGTATCTACGTATTCTAATTTAAGCTTCGTTTAATTAAAGTCGAATTTTGATTATTTCTAGGGGAAGCATGGCAGGACATAATGATGGGTGTGTCTCCGGACCCGGAAGTGAAGTGCGACAAGAATTACCATGAGGAAGGCGGCGAGGAGCCCGACCCGGGCGGCTCCTGTGGCAGCGTGCTCGCTTTCCCATACTTCATCTCCTTCTACGTGCTTTGTTCCTTTCTCGTTAGTTAATTCGTTGGGTTATCTTTTTCACTGAACATGACGTCAGCAAACATGCGTCCTGAGTTTTTATTATTGTTAAGAAATACCATAACCAACGTCTGTCCTAAAATCTGAGTTTCATCCTTTTTAGAGTCCCTAATTTTTCTTATTGCTTTGCTGTTAGATTAGAAGAATCTTCCTGTTGGTAATCTGATATTGAAAAAATATAAAACTCCTAATAAAGAAAATAGACATTCTTAAAATTTCTTTGACATTTCGTTTTGCAGATTATTAATTTATTCGTTGCCGTCATCATGGATAACTTCGACTATTTAACAAGAGACTGGTCTATATTGGGTCCACACCACTTAGATGAATTTATAAGGTATAAATAAATTCCATTTACAATCAAAATAGCGTGATGGTATAGAAATTAATTTTTAAAATATGTATATACTTATTATTTTCAGATTATGGAGCGAATACGACCCCGATGCGAAGGGTCGCATAAAACATTTAGATGTAGTTACTTTATTAAGAAAAATTAGTCCTCCCCTAGGTAAGACATTTATAGTTAATTTAACAAAACTGAATAAACTCCCAGTGCATTTTTATTCTTTATTACCTTCAGCACAACTAGCTCTTCTAAAACATATTCCGTTTTAATTCAGTTAGCCGAATATTTTGATTCAATTATCCTACAACTAAACCCAAAAACGCCAAACCCACTGGCCCAAAAAAATAATTAGTCCTATGTCCGCCTTTTGTAAATAAGCATAAAAATAGATAAATTAAAATTTTATGTAAACTAGGCGTTTTATAACACACTCAAACTCCAGGTTTCGGCAAGCTATGCCCTCACCGCGTCGCCTGTAAGCGGTTGGTGTCTATGAACATGCCTCTCAACTCAGACGGTACAGTGTTGTTCAACGCAACACTGTTCGCAGTTGTGCGGACGTCCCTCAAGATCAAGACTGATGGTAAAATCATTTTATCGCTAGTAGATATTGAGAATTTCCAATTTACAGTCGACGAGAATGGTTAAAATGTACTGGAACTATAGATTGTTAAGTGTTTAAATCGAAATACTAAACGTTTTTAAAAGAAAGCAAAAGGCCGAAATATATTAGAAGCAAAAGAAGTCGAGGTCTACTACAGATCTTTACAAATTACAGTTGGCATTATCATATTACTAATGCGTCTTTTTACTTTCCTATATACAGAAAGTGTCATTAATTAGGATTTAAAATTGTCTTTTCTGTTAAACTTAATAAAGAGCCTGTGGGGCCTTATGATGATATGTGGCCACCATCGCCCTCAGACATTTGTATCAATAGATACATCACTTGTGTTAATACATAGTCCCAAATTAGAACTTTATTGCGTTCCTTTAAGTGGCAAGTATCATTTTGCTCAAGAATATACCCGACGGGCGTTCATTACATTTTTACAAGATAACGTTATATCTAATTTTGAGCAAATTAAAAAATTACTTATATTTTCCATACTATTACGATATCATTATATTGTAAATATCCTGGCTTTCATGAGGATATTTTTAATGTATCAACAGGCAACATAGACGATTGCAATACAGAGTTACGAGCAGTAATAAAGAAGATTTGGAAACGAACGTCACCGAAACTTCTAGACCAAGTAGTGCCGCCGCCGGGCGACCCCAATGAAATCACCGTCGGCAAATTCTACGCCACTTTCCTTATCCAGGACTATTTCAGACGGTAAGCTACCATTATTATCAACGATATAAACTTTTGTATGACTAAACTTTTGAATATCGATTTTAAAGTATCCTTTAAGTTAAGACTTCATAATGTTCTAAGTACGTACATATATAATTTCCATGGAACAAAACAATTGAGGTCCAATGCTAAAGCGAAATCTTCTGTGAAATATTGATTCTTATATTTGTAGAATATGTCTTGTACCTACATTTTGGTTCGTTTCATGAATATCGAGACTAAGTGTCAAATGTAAAACAAAATAAGTTTTCTTAATAGTGCCTCTCGTATTAGTAGCTACGTTAAATATTCCTTATTATTTTATTATTTGTAAATATCATCCTATACGTACAAATTTAAAGCACTTAGTTTTGATACTTTCGGCTACAGAACACGTTAATGATTTGACATACAATACTAAAATTACTCCCATTGGCATTTGTCGAAACTTATCGAAAGGTTTTCAATTCGATCGTTTTATTTATATATGTACAATCGAAACCATGTAGTCATTTATGTACTGTAATATGTGTTCACTAAACGATTATATATTTTTTTGTATTTAACCTGTATTGTTAATTTCTGTTTAGTTCGGTTTAACAACTGACATGATATTTTTGTTCTATAGGAACCACGCGTAAGTAACGCATCTTAAGGAAACGTATGTTGTTTAGGCGATAGAATGTTTTCCCTTTTTTAGTGTTCACACTCAAATCGCTGAATAGTACTCGATATCAAATGTATGAATATAAATATGTTATGTAACCGATTCACAGGCGGATCCAGCTCTGTCCTAGATGTTTGGGTTGCCCCCGCATGGTCCTGAACACTAAAATTATAATATTCACCTTTAAATAACGTAACGAGCGTTTTTATACAGCCCTTAAATATCCAACCACTTTTGCTCCAAGAAGCATGTCATGTGCAAATGAATTAAAAATTACTACAATACTGCCAATTTCGTTACCCTCTTTGATGTTGACTCAATGTTGTGTTACTTTTGTGCTATTTCCTTTTATATATGAAATAATTTAGACACACGCTGCGATAGTTCAAAATGCCTATGCATTCAAGTTTTTAGTGGACTAGACACTATCACATCCGTCACAATACTTAGTACACTTTATACTCATTTTACAACATTAGATTCAAATATACATGTAGTGTTCTCGAAATATCTATTATAAACAATCATGATAATATATGTCATAGAAAATGTCATGTTACATATAGTTTATGGGGTTTGAACTGATATCAGGATTTGCCTAGATGATAGCCTATTATTGGACATTGTAGTAAGTATCAAAATTCTTAAGATAAAACAGATTTAGACTTGTGTCAATAAAATATAAAAGGAAGATACATTGATAAGATCAATTCAGGATTCAAACTAAAAGAGAAATAAATTTTACTTCATAATAATACAGAAACGAAATCAATCCATTTGGAAATGAGCTTATGTGCATTTAAAATTGACGTAGAAAGACACATTTTACTCGCTTATTATCATTTCAAGCCTTCTACGACGTTTTTTGAATGTTTGACATTATAGATGTGATGGCTTATTAAGCTTATCTGCCGCTACAAAGCGCAATGAACAAGAATTCTGCTTATAGACAATTTCACTCTTACATACCTGTGTAGAATGACACGAGTCTAAGTCTGGATCTAACTAGAAACTAAATAAATTATCAACCGTTCAATCACAAGGTTCAAAAAGCGTAAGGAGCAGGAGATGAGACAAACAGACGAACAGAACCACCAGATGACGTTGCAAGCAGGTCTGCGAACTCTTCACGAAGCGGGGCCGGAGTTGAAGAGAGCTATTTCGGGTACCTTAGACGACATCGGAGCGGATTTCGATCCTCCCATGCACAGAGTAAGTAAATCATAACAGAGTGTTACATATAATGAAAAATGGTAGTGACCGACAGAAGGTTCGGTTTCGGTTTCTGTTTCGGCCAGTTTCGTCCAAGAAATTTAGTTTCGTTTCGGCCAAAAAATGGGCGAATGTTTCGGCCGCGCCGAAACTCGAGTGTTCGTGAATTAGGCCTTGTTCAGACAAGCAGAAACCGCACGACTGTAAATCGCTCGGTTTGGAACCGCAAAATTGTAATGTGTTCAGACAGCTGCGGTTAGTAAGCGATTGGAGTGCGCGGATAGCGTCAGTTTGAAAATGGACGTCGATGAAGAAACACTATGCTTACTGTGGTTGCTAAGGAAAAGAAAAAGAAAGTATTGGGAGCATCCAATTTTAAGTGACCGACTCGTACATGGCCAATTTGTAACATTATATCTCGAATTAAGAATGTTTGAGGGAAATTTTTTTAACTATTTGAGAATGTCAATAAAATTTTGTGATGAACTAATTGACTTGGTCGCGGAAGATATTTCTAGCTCCAAAACACACATGACGGCAAACGTGTCGCCAGAAGAAAAACTCGTAACTTTGAGGTAAAATATTTATTTATTGTTCAAAATCAGCATATATGTATGTACATTATATTTATTTATTGTTCAAAATCAGTACATACATTTCTATAGATAATAGTAGATGACTGCGGGCCAGAACTAGATTGTGACGATGGCGATGGTGACGATGACAGAATGACAGCAGCTGTTCAAGATGCAGTAAAATACAGAAGAAGTGTACCTACTGTTGATTTTGCCAATACTTTGTGCCATAGTGCGTCGAAGGCGAACTTCACGGCTCAGTCGTGCTCGCCCGCCGCAGCCGCGCGCTTTACTTTACTAAACATATTATGTCTAATGAATGTTGTTTTTAAAGTAAACTTTAAGTATTTCATGATTACATTATGTACAATACCTAGACTGATTATTGTGTTAATTATGATAATTTGGTAAAAAAATTTAAATAAAGATCTCTGAAGTTTTCAAATTAATATCTGATTTTCTTTACTTAATAAAAAAGCATGAATCCGTTTTTGATTTTCATTAAACTATAATATGAATAGTAAATGAATGTCCCGTATTTTATAAATCCAGAACAAATGTCACATCCATTTTTATATGAGTAATAACGCTCAAAATTTCTCCGCAATTCCGATCACTGTTCATGACAAAAAAAATTAATATATTTGTTACGTACTTTAATAATTTTCTTTTTATTTCATTTAACTCTATTTAACTATCAGTATAAATAGAATATGCAAATAAATGTGTAAAAAAATTTTTGTGATCGTAAAGCTCTATGCTTCGCATTATGAGACGTGCAACATTTAAAATATAATGGAATTTCAGTATGCAGTAGAAATTTTAAATATGTTTAAGTAAGTTTGGGTTTCGGTTTCAACCGAAACAGAGCGAAGCTGAAAGGTCGGTTCCGATTTCGGTTTCGGCTAAAAACCTGTTTCGATCAGACACTAAAAAATGCTGTCTTTTACAAAGTGCCTTGAAGCAACTTTAAATAAACTTGAAGGTAGTTTGAAAAAAAATTACCTTGAAAGAACTTTTAGTTGATAATGTTAATAAAAGAATAATTATAATGTTACAGTTCAATATTCTCATTGTTTGACGTAAATGCCCATTTTCTGATGTACACGATATTAGAACGTATATTTCCACATCTTTGGATATGTTTCTACCTGCCAATAATTTTATTGCATAAATATAAAATAATTTTGTTGTTAAAATGAACTAAAGTGGAAAATATCATACACAGAGAAATCATTCGCTCTTTGGTGGAGTTTGGTCCAGTATACGAAGGCATGGGCCTAACAGACATTTTAACAAGCAAAGGAAACCTGGAGAAGGTCCCCCAGGTAATGAAAACATTTTTTATGAAAAAATTTCTTAAATAAGTTTGTATGGTATTTACCAGACTTTATCACTTCCAGAAGCTCTTGGAAACCATTTAAGCTCCATGATGCAACGTGAATATGGAATGGCACCACTGCCTCTAGCACCAAATTTGTAAGTATTATTTTAAAATATTATTACAACTAATAAAGCAACGATGTTTTCCAAAATAATCTTTCCGGTATCCTTCTAGGGCCAATGGACAACCAAAAGAACAAATACCAATGCGGCCATTAATATTAAATGGAGAGTCGGAAAAAATATATCAGGTGCTAGAGTAAGTATCATTTCATTATCTCAACAAATATTTAATGTTACACTTGTTTGAATAATAAAATGTAATCATAATTAATATAATAATCTCAATCTAAAAACAATTGCTTATTGTATTGCAGAAGAACAACAAATGATCTAAAGAACGCTATTTACGCAGGTAGCTAAACGTGTGATATCTGGAGTGATTCTGACCTTGTGTTATTTTGTAAATATCCTTGACTTTGCACTGTTAATTTTCTACGCTACCATTCTATCTAACTATGACCTTAAACCTAACATGCTTATTTTATTTCACTGCTCTCTTTCGGATTTGGTAATTATCACTAACAGCAACCAGAAGTCTAACTACCCCGAAATGCTCGGACAAATCGGCTTAGCGTTCGGTTGCGTGAATTACTTAACGACACCAGAGACTCAGAACAGTAAACCCACCGCCACGGTATCCAGGCAAAAGATACATCCAGAAGATTCTGCTTCAAAGGAGAAGCTAGCGATACCGCGGAAAGCATCGCCAGAGGATAAGACGCCGTCACCGTGCGCATTCGAGAATACGATACAACCGAAGATATCGCCGCACCTTGCGAGCGAGTGCACTCCGACCACGGAGTCCCGGACGATGACGTTGTACGGGTACAACGCGGCCGCGAAGCTGCCGTTCGCGTTCTCGCACGCGAAGGAGCGGGTGATGCGGGGCGGGGAGCGGCGGAGCCTGCGCGCCATGAAACCGCCGGTGACAGGTCGGATGGTGCGCAGCGCGTCGTCGGGCGCGGCTTCGCATGCGCCGCCCGCGCGGCTTGTAGATCGCCCGCATTCGCCAGGTCCGCACCTAGCACTTGGGGGAGCTCTCTTCCAATATATCTGTACTGTCTCGACATTTGCTTCCGATGCTATATTGCAATTAATATTTGACCAATTTGTACTTATCCTCGGACTAAGGTCAACCTACCGATGGTAAATAATATCTCTTTGTGAAGGAAGCTCCTCATATGGAAAGATATACTTGCTCGTTATACTAATATAATTTAATTTAAGCTTTACAGGGTAAAATTTTGGAGATGTGCAGACGGTATAGACTATAAATACTCGATCACATACAATCACATTCACATTAAGCTTTTGCAACTTTCATTTTTTGCATCAACACGGAAACTATTTGACACATCAACACCTGTGCACATAATTTTTATAAATTACGTTATAATTTTTACATGAATCTTGAAATAATCGGCGTATAAATAATACTATCTGGAGTCATCTAATAGCAGTAACCGCATGATACTCGTACGTAAAAAATCATTGACCGGCTAAGAATAGAGTTGCATTTAGTATAGAAAATAAATTAGAAGCTTTTAGAAAACATGTAGGTTAATGGTACCATTTGAAATTTAATACGCTTTTGATATAAAATGCACGGTTATTGGAAGTGTAAAGTGGAAATCAAAAAACAATTCACGAGAACACAGTACTATTTGTTAGAATTCATTGTACGAAATCATGTAATTGCTTAAGAGAGGAACATAGGCTAGCTTATGAAGCTTGAAATAGAAGTAATGGAGTAAACATAAATAGCGTAGACATAGTAATCAAATATGATGAAATTGAACCAAATTACAATACTGCGTTGAAAACGATAACAAAATACCATATGGTAAAAATAAACACAATGAAAGTTAGGGTAACTTTTCCCAAGCAAATTTTATGCAGAGATAAATGTTGATAATTCCACTATAGGTGGCGATAGCGGTCGGGGAGTGATGTCTCTACCAGGAAGCCCACGAGGAAATACCACCTCGGTGCCTGTGGTGGGGTCCGCTGAGAGTCTGGTCACCAGGGTAAGCCATGAATAACGTTATAGCGCCAATCGCAAAAATACAAAAAAACAATCGATGTCTTCCAGTGGCAGAAACAACTGTAGCACACTGACAATAGTCAAGGTCAGTCTAAGCGTGAGAGAAATACACCCTTCAACTGCAAATAACCCATAGCCGACAAATCTTTGTAGTCTGTCATTTAGACCATTTTCCACCAATAAGCACAGCCTACAATAAAATTTTACGCCACATCCAAAAATCGTGTGGGTCTTTTGTACTATGCTCCTGTGGGACGGTTTCAGGTACTAGCAGAACAGGGTTTAGCGGCGTACTGTGATCCAGAATTCGTGAGGAACACTTCACGAGAAATGCAGGAGGCGTTGGATATGACACAAGAACAAATGGACAGGTTAGTAATTGTGACAAAATCTTTCCAGCTATTTATCAGGAAAGTAACTAACTACATGTGGTTTTTTATACGTTGCATTTCCTGGAAGTTCCTGGAAAGCTTTACCGATGTTCCTATACCTATAGGTTTTTTCGTATTTCTCAGGTGTCACCTGGGCGTAAATATTTTCTATGTCTTGAAGTATACAAATAATTATTAAAAATGTAAAACCTTCATAACCCAACATCTTTCCTTAATAATTATTAGCACAAATCAATATACATATCTTCCCTTTCAGAAAAATAATTAACATTGCAACCATAGATCTCTTCTATAATTATTAATGTTTACTAAAGTATTTTATTTTTTTTATTGTAGAGCGGCGCACCAGTTATTAATAAACGAAAGAAATCTAAAGCAGGCTCAAATCCAACAACCCCAAGTTGTAAGTATTTTATTTTAATTTAAATGCACAACACAATAATCTTTCTACCTGACTCAATGTAATAAATCAAGACGATACAAGAATACGCGTCTGAAAGAGGTATAAAATTCACCAATCAATTGTATTTCAAAATTCTTCTCTGCTATCTGCAAATATGATTGTTCGAGCTAATTCTGCCAACTGAGATTGTCCAGCATAGCCAAATTGTATTTTAGTACTAAAACTAGATGTCGTACAATACTACGAAATTACGTACAGTAAAAGCTCCTTATTTACGGTTTCGTTATTCGCGTTTTCAATATTCGTGGGTGAAAAAAATGCAACCCAGTTCGTGTCCTCGCGGCAAAAAAATCTCTTATTCGCGGATGCAATCGTTAAACACAAAACGATTCGGTGTCTTTTATTAACGCGCCGTTTTAGTAAGTAACAGCCGGTACTGACTGTTGAAAATAATGAAGAATCCATGCAAGTTCAAAATTTAACTGTAGATAAATCTTGTTGAAGTTGCAAAGGGAATAGGGCTAGATGGCTTCGAGCAGATAGAATCAACTGACATTCAGGAGTTTCTTGGTTTGCAAGATGACTTAACCGAAACCGCCTTGGAGGAAATGTTAACTCCGCATCGCACTGAAGAAGAGACTTCAACGAGTAATGATAATAACATGACCTTGAATTTAAAAAACTTGAATGAAGGCTTAAAAATGGCTAATGAGCTCTGTGATTATTTTATGAAAATTGATCCATCTACGGAAAGGAGCCTTATTTTTAAAAGGCAAATTTTTAGTGCCACGTCAGAATATAAATCTCAATTAAAACGTCTTTTAAAAGTGGCGAAGCAAGAAAAAATTACTAATTTTTTTAAACATTTGACTAAATTTGCCAATAAACATTGATTTTAATTGTTAATTTATCAATGAATTCACTTTATTTTAACATACATATTGCTTTTTTGGAACCTTGGAACGTATCCTCTATGATTCTATTATTTTTTTTTTTTCAACCCATTACAATTCCACTGTTGGAATACGAGTCTCCTCTCATATTAAGAGGGTTAAGGCCATA
>DWDT01005516.1:0-10365 GCA_018245595.1 Microceris scylla
TGGTAAGTGTAAGTACAATATGGACATGAATGGGACCCTACATCATATGATGCTTAGTTTATATAGAATTAGCATATCCACTCGAGCTTCACCATTAATGTGGGTAGTTGCAATGAGTACTCGCATTGTTACCCAACGAACGATACCTCAGTCGCCTAGTTGACACAACTATTGCCTAGATGGAAGTACCACTATCTTTCACAGATGTTGACGGCATTAGAAAATATTGTGTTAGTTTCATTTTTTTAATAAGATTCATAGTAGTTAATATTTTTGACGATGGCTTCATTAAGATGAAAATAAGCAGAGTTAATTACCCTATGGAACTCATTATTGATACTTAATTTAATTTTTTAATATATATTTCGAACATAAAATGCCGTTATTCACTTTCTAGTTGTCATTCAAGTCCATTCATTCCCCAATAATATACATGCCAACTGGCTGAAATCGCCGCACAGGACTACACCCGCCCTGAACAGTGAACCATGGTCACAAGAGTCGACGCAACGCTGCAAAACGTCCGCTGGCAAGCGATTCCGCTGACAAGGAACTAAACGCGTTGTTTATTCACCGCCACTCGACATAACGAGCGCCCGATAAATGTCTGCGCAAACAGACACGCCGTCGTCTTGTGCTAACATTTTTTTTCTACATTTTTCTCCACATTCGTAGTATTGCAGTGGCCCCACGAAAGTAAAACTGTGGTGACACGTAACAGTAGCGCGGGAAGTGTTAAAATGCAGTGTATGGTTTCTTGAAGAAACCATCGAATCATGCTTTTTGGCGTATTAATGCTGTTTTCTGCATAAACTAATCCTTTGAACAGTTTTAGCTGATCGCTTAAGGTAATGAATGTGATGTTGGAAAAATATATGTATATTGGAAATTTCAATCGAAATATGTATGTTACGAAAAGAAATGCTCCTACATATTTCGAGGAAAGTATTGAAATAAAAAGGGTTATTCCCGTAAATGTTGTTTTTTAAAATTAGAATATAATATACATTTACATGTTAAATTTTGTATATCCTTTCCTTCACTCTAAAATTGTATTCACTAACGCTCTGTTGCAAATCTCTCTATTAGCGATTGTTGTTCATACCCTACTTTTCACCTTTTCTTACTTACTTATTTTCCTCTTCCACAGTCTGCAATACCGTGTTTTTGTGCTGTGTTGTACAAAAAAAAAACTTTGTAAAAAATATTTGGATAGCAATTCGTTACATTGGTATTCACACGGGGCGGCGACACCGGGACGGATTAAAGTAAATAATGGCGGTCACAGCGTCACGGCCGCCGCGGAGCCAGGAAGCACGGTAAGCACGGTGACCGACATCTGTCAGCGACCACGAGTCTCCACTGCACCACGGCGGCTGTGTCGCGCTATAGCAACTCTACATACTATATGCGCATTTAAAGACTACGGGCCCTAGTCTGAAAAACTTGATAGTCATATATGTATGTGTACCTACGCGATTTAGAAATAGGTAGTAAATAAAAATTTTATTCCAAGTAATGTTATTGGTTTTTTTAATTCATGCTACAAAAAGTTTGGAGACCACTGTCTGTCATGCAATGTTTTCATATCTCCATATGTAGTCATTCTATCAGTGTATAATTAATCGATACCTTTTATAGTGAGGTAAATTGATCGTTAAAAGAGTGGAGAATGGAAACAGATAAACTCGATACGTAGATCGAAGAGTGAATTATCAATGTCTCGCTCGACGCAAAGTTTGTTCAGACACCGAAAGCCACCTTGGCGAGGCTGGAAAAAATGTGTAAAAAACGCTATCTGGGAACCGAAAACATCCTGTCCTTTCATTCAACGAGTTTTTCCGACCAGTAAGTATTACGCGTTAATGATTGATTATAATATTCTGTTTACTTTCGATTTTTGTCGCGTCACCGTTTGCTCAGCGAACGCTGGAATGTAAAAAGGTCTGTGTTTTTATCTTTACGTCTCAGTTCACGGTGACACCGAACACAATAAATCTTTTCCTTTAAATCGTAGACTTAATGGTTTTCATCCAGCCAGCTCTCCGGCCTATTGTGTTCTATTATCTCGACTCTCACTAATTGAGTCATCCCACACCACCGAGCGCATTGTTTGCAAAAGTTGACCATAACTAAGCCGCAGAGAGCTCGGCTACGTGGGTGGGCTGCTCACTCCATTATATTAAGATGTACATTGTTCTCTAGATAAGTTCGACCATTTGTTTTTATTGCAATCGCTGTTAGTGAAAACAATAACACTAAAAGGAAACATGAATATGTGATATCATGTATATTTATTGCTGGAACCTAACAAGTCTGCAACATCCTGTATTGTCACAATTGAAGGAAACAATCAAATAATGATGATTTATGATTGTGTAGAACGAACCTCGTACGACCAATAAAGGCATATCAGCCGAACACAATATTTGTCATTGGTAAATTCATTACTAAAAAGCGCTTGCAGTTTTTGACTTGATTGAAGATCCGGATAGACAAATGTATATTACATAGCATAATAAATAATAATAAATTTCGAGTAATGTCATAATGGCTGTCAAAATGCGTCTATACGGGTGTAAAGGGCTTAGGGTGCGCGGCTGCGAAGGGCGTACAAATTGCTCGCGTTGACGGCTCCCATGGACCACCCAAGGCGAACGAAATTGCCGAGCTGATGCAACTACCTCACCGACTGTGAGCCTTTCAAACGTATTATTGGGTTATTCAGTTACACTGTGCCGTTTTGCGTAATGGCGTTGTTATGCAAATGCCGACCGATCGATTCCGACTTGCCTTTGTTTTGCTCGATTCGGTATTTCGTTGCCGAATTTATTTCACCGCTAACTGTACAATGTTTTGCTTTTATTACTTTAAAGTTGAATTTAATTATACCTGACAAATTAGTAGGGTAACATTTCTATCTGTTAAATATGAATATTCTTTGAAATGTCTTAAATGTCTTTATCTTGAAAAATTTGTATTGTTTCTGTGTCAGATATATTACATTGATTTGTGGTAAATATAAAACGAATTTAGCACAGTTTACATGCTCATAATGTAACTTAATGTGTTTTGTAACGAGTTTTGTGTGAGTCCTACGCACCGTTCGGTCTCACTTACAGTCATTTTCCAGTCAGCTGTACATTTCGTTCACAGAAATAACGTTTCATAAGGTAACTGTCCCGGATATTGACTAGATGTAGGTAAATAGCAGAAATAATTATCGTGAGGAAATCGATACGCCTTAAAGTTCTTCGTGATGTTCTCTGATATGTGTTACGTTGAACGCACGAATGGTCTGAGTGGTAGACTATAGTCTTAAGTCTACATCCTGATAGGAGAGCAGTGGACAACGGTGGAACAATAAAAGGACTGATGATAATTATGTAAGTTATTAAGACATTCACCTGAGAACACACTCAACCTACTTTATAGCATCCAATCGAATTTAATCGTATTTGAATATGAGGAATGATTACTCCACATGCCAACTACATTACTTTGTTACTTTACTGTTTACTATTAAGCCTACTCTGCCGTAACTGTATCATCAAAAACACATTCACAGTTGACGGTGTTCACACTTTGTCTTCTATTTTCATAATGGTGCAATTCTACCCATATTTCTATAACGGTAAGCATTTTGTTCACGTCAATATTCTATTCAATATTTTGTTTGATGTTACCGACAAAAGCGTAAGTAATTATTAAAAACTGATAATGTTTATATCCTCTAAAGGCTCCAGTAGCCGTGCTGATTTAATATCCTTCAGAATTCACAATTTTGATTCATCATCATCATCATCATCATCAGCCTATCTCAGTCCACTGCTGGACATAGGCCTCCACAAAAAGGGGCTTATGCGCGTAACCTCCACGCTGGGCATGCGGGTTGGAGATCGCAGGGCACAGCTTTTCGCACCACCGGCGCTGCTGCCCGTCGGCGGCCAGGGCATTCAGCCGTGCCTATTTAGGCTACGCTATATCTCAGTCAGCTGGTCGCCAGAGCCTCGTCTGTTATAGCAGGGTGTACCACGTGCAGGTGAGATTGGCTTGGGCTCCTGAAATGGTGGTTGGAACCCCTTACACCCCCATTTTTGATTCATCATTATCAGCCTACTCCCGTCCACTGTTGGACATAGGCCTCTTCAATAGCACGCCACTGAGCTCGGCGCTGAGCGATCTTCAGCTCTTCGCATCTAACCACTGCCAGCCACTTTGCATATATCGGGTCTGCGACAGATGTGACCAGCCCACTGCCATTTCAGCTTGCCAATCCTTTGGGCTATGTCGATAACTTTGATAAAGTCTTCAATGAGTGCGTCCTAACTGTTATGATATACGGAGCCGAGACGTGGACACTCACGGTGCGACTGGTCCACAAATTTAAGGTCGCTCAGCGAGCGAGCATCTTTGATTAATCGACAATAATTAATAAGATTACGATTTTTGTGATTTACAACATGTCTGGCATTCACTGTACAGTAAACTCTTTTGTCTGCGCTTTTGTCTTACCAACAAGTAAATTCCGTTCCGTAACAGTACGATTCTTGTAGCATATTCCACCAGGCTACCCCAGCGCGTGGAGACTATGGGCATAGACCCCCTTTTGGGGAGGCCAATGTCCAGCAGTGGACTAAGATAGGCTGATGATGATGATGATGACCCCAGTGCGAATTGGTGGAGATATGGGTAGTTGTCATTCTGTATATCGGATGACTTAAACAGCTTCAGAGGTCCCTGTCAAGAGAACAGTGTTACCTAATAATAACCACCGAAGATGTTTGCTGAAGATGCTCGCGGTAAAATGTCTCTAGCGGTCCCACTCACCCATGAACTGACCGTGACTGGATATGCTTAATTGTAGTTCGCTTGCAATCTACTGCTTCATCAGGGTTCTTAGGAATTACTATAATGCTGCACTGCACTGCTATTTAACGCATTGAACATTTGATTTTTATGTAAATTCCAGTCATTAAATTGTTAAGTCATAAACTCTCAGTTATAGTAACAGTTAAACAGAGTACATACGAAGAGAGATATCATGATTGCATTTCTCCGGAAAACGTATTTCCTGCACAATAAAGCGCGAGTCCCGACTATTCTAAGGACCTATTTACAATAATGTATGCAATTTTACATCATGCAACCTCGCTACCTCACGACTTTAAAAACGCCGCAGGACTTCCTAGGTTTAACTCCTAAATAGTGATCCTGGCCTTGCTTTTCGATATTTCCTGTGTGATGAAGTTTTCTTTCGTATTTACAGATAACTCAGGTTAGTTAGAGATTATAGGAATGTCTGTAGTGCTTTGAACTTAAGTCTTACTTTTCATACGTTTTATATCTTCGGGTATAATGCAATATACATAAATTTACACTCATATACATATGTTTTCAATTTTAAATATTCAAAATTATTTGTGTGGTTAGACCGCTTCGTTGGTCGAGTGGTTGAAAGCGCGACTGCCGATCGAGAGGTCCTGGGTTCAAATCCTAGGTTGAATACTATTGGATTTTTCTATTTTAGAATGACTCGGAGTCCATTCCATGGGACGTAAACGTAACTGGTGAGACATGGGAGTGTACTACACTTCTCTGCCTACCTCTTCGGAGATTATAGGCGTGATGTTACGTATTACTATGGACCATTTACTATACTAACAATAAGTCCAAAAATGATACATCGCAAAATTTTTGTCTAATTTTCATTTAACATTTTTAAAAGTCAAAATTTTCGACTTGGCCAGCGTGGCAAACTATGGCCTTAAACCTCTCAACATGAGAGGAGACCCATATTCCAAAAGTGGAGTTATAACGGGTCGATTATTATTATTATTTTTTATTTATTTTGATAATATTTTTTCTTATTAAACACTGGTCACGGACAACAGATATAACTTACAAAATCAATGTAGCATAATATGGTAGCAATATGTCCTATATTTTTTACTCTATTAAATAAAGGCTAATCCAAATCTTAAATTTGTCTCTATTTATTTATTACAAACATTAATCTATAATTACTGTTTGGCATTCCAGTCGAAAATTTTACTTTTAAAATTGGACGGTCTGTAATTAAAAGTTTAATCTTTGCCATAGAATAAATATTATGGCGATACCGCACTCAGTAATGGCCGCTCACGTACCTTACTATCCTTTCCTGCCATTAGAATCCTTAATTGCTCTAGGATTGGTTATGTTACTTTCTTTTATGGTAAAGCGGCCAAACTTTATTGTTTTTATGAGCGTCTGTTTTTTGAGCTTTGAATTATTAGTTTTGTAACCGAGGCGCAGGTGGTCTATCATTAGTGAGGTTTGGTTTGTCTACGGCATTTTTATAGACCCTAATGGCTTATTTAATTGCTTAATAATTAATTCTAGCTCCCTATAAGGTTAGGGCATTATGGAGACGGGGAGAAAGTGTATATGCATATAGGTATTGTCTCATCATGATCGGTGTGTCCAGTCAACTGCTGGACAAAGCCCCCCCCCCCTCCCCCCCTGAGGAGTTTTTGCCCATAATATTGTATGAATTAAGAAATAAAGGTAAAATTGTCTGTCATCTCAATGAACGATTTTGTCCCCTTTTTATTTTATCTTTATAAGTTTATAAATTATTAACTTGAAACAGAGTTTCTTAAAATGTTTAAATATCTATCTATATCTATTTATCTTTACACACATCACATCACTTATAACTCAGCCTCCTCTTATTATAAAATGTCGTACTTTATACCACCCTGCCACCCCTTTACTGTGTATCTTAATTGATAGATAGCACCGTTGCGAATAATACCAGAATGTTGAAACGTACGAATTTGAAGATTTGATATACGAAGGGAAAGTTATCAGAAGTTACTGAAGTAGGTACAGCTTTTTTTATTATTATAAATTAACACTTATACATACGGATATATCGGATTATATCGGATAGACAGGCAGTACGAAGAAGGACGAAGATAGGCAGGCAGTATGAAGGTTGAATATTTCTACCCTTGCAGAGCTGACGTGATTTTTCTTTACTGATCATTCTCAAACATTCCCGCTGGCTTAGGCGACTTTTATTTTCGATGTGAAACTCCTTTTGGCGTGACACGAGGGTAAATCAGTACTATTTTCGAACGGATAACGCACAGGCGTTACTATACTTCATTTATTAATAATCCTTTGTAATAATGTCTAGTGTCATTTACTTTTACGTACAAGGCCTATTTTCTTTATAATACAAAATTATCGATACTTAATTTTAGCAAATTATTGATTTAAGATATTTTAGTAAAATTATTAATTAAAATTGAGAAAACCAATAATTGCAATTTTTATAAAAAATTTTCGTATTATAATTTTTTTTAACAAAAGCTTCATTATTTTTAAAGATTTATAAGACAAAATTTTCATCCTTAGTAACCTCATATTTTATATTACATATATAAATTTTGTGACATTTTAATACTGATTTATATTCTATGTTATTTTTTGTAAATAATATTATCAATAATTATGGCTAAATTGTAACATTACATTTATTTTCAATGTAACTTCTTCGATGATATCTGCTAAAAATGCCAAAGAAGTTTAACTTCAATCGTGCGCAAAAGTTACACGCAGTCTAAACTAAATAGCCATCTACGCAGGAACTAAAATAGCCATCTAAGCAAACAAATATAAAGGTCAGCTAATAGCATGGAGCCGTTTTAGTTCACTGGCCTGTACTCAATCACAAATAAGACAGCCTTCAGTCACATTTCACGTACAGCTTGGACAACTGACGTGTGCAGTGATGTACGAGTACCTTTGAGTCGTAGAGGTTCTTCTTACACCCATTAAACCCAAACCCGGCAATGGATATAGCGCTTGCAATACCTTGATAAACAAATGTTACTAAACTATATACATATATGTATCTATCTCCATTATTTCAAAATGTGCTTGATTTTCTATAAACTTACATATTATGTTCAAATTGTTTAATTAAACAATTAAATTCGATCATGGGGTCGTGCAAAGTATTATAGGACCTTGAAATTCCCTGTAGTAGCTTGTACATTGGATTCGTGCCCGGTGTATAGCAATAAGCCCTCTAGGTAGGTATAGATAGGTACCTAATATAACTAATGAAAAATGGAAATACTACGCTCCTCTGCCTACCCGTTCAGGGATATATAGACGTGATATGAAGAATATCTTTTAGGCGAATGTAAAAAAATAAAAGTGGTAAATCATTCAATTTACAGGATAACATAACATTTGATTAATTAATCTTACTAATACATTTAATGCATTACTCTTGCAGAAAGTGTTTTGCTGTATTGTGGCCAATATTTTAGTTATACCATGTAAACATATTCTAGCACAGTCTTAGTATTTTTCCATGTAAAAACAATGGGGCTACTGTGAATTAAATCGAACACTTAAATGACGCTTGACGAAAGTACGAATATGGGAGCAAGCACGGAGTTTAAACACACAATTTGTAATGGCGTCGTACGTTTTGAAATGACATTAAATCATCGACGTAGCGGTACCCTTTGTTTCGGCGGCGAGAGGCTACTGGTCATGAAACATGTTTTACGAACAATGGCGGTGTAAAAATTTAACATTTCCAACTCGAATAATAACGAAAATGAGACTTTTCATTTCCTTGTACGTTCAAATTGTATGTAGTTAGTATAAATATTATATTTTGCTTGTATGTATAGTATATAGTTTAAAATATTCATAACATAAAAATATAGGTAAAATAATATAAATAAATAAATTTAAAAGTAAATGCAAATGAAGCAAGTGTATTATAATCTAATAGTATTAATATTGATATAATAACACTGAAATTGTCGTATTTGTTTGTTTGTAATAATACCTGTAACTACCAGTTGCTTTTAAAAATATCTTTGTGTATGTTGTAATTCGAGATATAAGATTCTTGGTTGCCTACAATGATGCTACAAATGTTAAATAGCCTTACGTACGTAACATCACGCCTGTAATCCCCGAAATGTAATACACTCACACCTTTCACCAGTTACGTTTGCGACCCAAAATGAGATATGTGGTAAGCCTATTGCCATACACCGAACACAGATCCCACCTTTAAGCCATAATTAGAAATTTCAACTAGAAAATCTAACCTGGAAAAATCCAATGGTACTGGACACGGGATTTGAACCCAGGACCACTCGATCAGCAGCTGCCTTTGGATGCACTTGACTAACGAGGCAGTCAGTAATGTTAGAAATATATTTAAAAAATACGGGAAATACGCTCATCATAGACACAAATACCGTAAGAATTATATGTATTCATCAAATTATAGTTATAGTAATTAATAGTTAACAAACTCAACATATGTAGTTTTAGACTTCTTCCGTCTAGAAATTAGAGTAACGCCGACAATGACTGGTTAAGTGGATGGGACTCAGCTGGATGGGGGACCTTTAGTAGCAAATTTTCATAGGCATTTCTTTGATTTGAATACCATGTAAAGCAGTTGGTCCCAGTATGTTATTGATAAGTAACACACACACGACTCATCAGGAGCGTTAAAAACATCTTAAAACCAACCAGCACTCGGATTGCCTATTAGTCTGTACATCCATTTAACAGGTTTGCATGTTGAAGAAACATGAACACCACGTGAAACAATTTCATAAAAGGCCTTTATAAATGAGTGGTTTTAAAATTTTTGTTAATAAAATACACATCAAACGTGCAGCTACGGGTACCTATACACCCACCACGCGTACTTTGAATAATCTATTTGAGTGGGTAGTTGACATATAAACAGTATAAGACTGTTTGATTTGAAAATTGACATGTTTCACTTAAAAATAAAATTATAAATATAAATGTAAAATCACGCCTGTAACCCCCAAAAAGGTAGACGAGAAGGAAGAGGAGGGCGGTACACGCCCATGTTCCACCAGTTACGTTTAAGTTCCATGGAATAGGTGGTGAAACTATTGCCATTTACCGGGCACAGATCTCGACTCCAAGTCACTACTAGAAATTCTCAATTAGAAAATCCAATAGTTCCCGACCCGGGATTCGAAACCAGGACCTCCAGATCGGCAGCCGCGCTTGCAACCACTCGACCGATGACGCAGTCAAACCAGAACACATTTTTTTGATTAAAAATGAACTTTTATACAAAAATAATCTGTGTACTGCGCGAAGAAAATTGGTATAAAAGTCAAAAATGAGATAATAAGTCCACACATATCAATTATATTGTAAAGAAAGTTAAAAAAAACCAACGACATTAATTTTTTTTTCTTTCTTAAACGCACTTTAACTGGTCCTAACTTTTACTTTCAAGTCACTAACTTTATTGCTTGTAAAATCCGAAAAGTGGGTATTGTACTA
>DWDT01005517.1:0-10364 GCA_018245595.1 Microceris scylla
TTATTAAAGTGCATCTCTCCATATATAGGCGGATGCTACATATGTTTTGTAAGCGGTGTAAGGGATTCCAATCACCACCTCAGGAGCCCAAGCCAACCTCACCTGCACGTGGTACACCCTGCTATAACAGACGAGGCTCTGGCGACGGGCTGATTGCGGTATAGCACAGCCTAAATAGGCACGGCTAAATGCCCTGACCGCCGACGGGCAGCAGCGACGGCGGTGCGAAAGGCTGTGCCCTGCGATCTCTAACCCGCATGCCCAGCGTGGAGATTACGGGCGTAAGCCCCCTTTTGGGGGAGGCCTATACCCAGCAGTGGTCAAAGATAGGCTGATGATGATGATGATGATGACATATATTTTAGTTTGACGAGTTTCGTCTCAAAACAAAAAAATATACATTCGAAGAGACATCAACAGATCCATGAATCGCTAGATGTAAACGTTATCTTATTATGTATTAGACTTATATACAGACTAGATGACATTGATCATCATCATCAGCCGTTTTATCATTCTACTGTCGAGCACTAGTCTCATGTCACATTAGAAGATATCTAAGGTGCGCAAGTTTCTTCACAGTATTTTTTGTACCCTTAGAGCAAGTGACAGACTTAAATTTTACTAAAAACATACTACTTACTAAACACTATCATAAGAAATATGACTACACTAAAACTAAATATAAGTTTATATTAGCAAACTGAATTTTTTATTAATATAAAAAATTTACCTCTTCATTGCAGAACGAAAATGTACAATTTTACATTCGTTCTCAACTGAACAATTGAACGAATCATAAATAGCCAGCATCGAGTAGACGACTGAAATGTTAAAGACCACTTTGACGTAGTCCAGCGCCGAAAGTGCTCTTTTACGGCCTTTCAGAGTACCTTTACGTTTGGCCGTTTGTTCAATCAATTGTCAGTAGGCAGACAAGTTGGAACATGAAAAAGGCCAACATGAGAAACTAGTTACCCGATGTTCTATCAATTTTACCATTTGCGACCCACCCGCAGCCCCGCTTTTGCTTTTGTCAAAGTGTATCATCGGTAAATGAAAGAAAACGAATTAAAATTTTGGTATTCAACTGTATTAAATATTTTCTATTTACCTACATACATGTTTTATCATTGGAGTTTACTTGATTAATTGCCTCCCATATCCATCACGCCCTTCTCATATTATTCTTAAGCAATTACCATTGACTTTTATTACAAAAAGTATCCATATTCGATATTGGACAAGTTCTGAAGACTGTATCTGTACCAACCAGTGGATATTTCTATTACACGAAAAATACATATATCGTACATCGCGTGACGTCTCTGACGAACTGACTTCTAACAAATTCGTCGAGAGTGTAGAGACACATGCATCCTACGACTGTCTCCCACATAAAACATCATAGTTCTCAGCTAGTTGGATGTATACCGCAATTTCCTATCTCTTACAATATCATTGTTCAAGAAGATGTTTTGTTTTTTGTTCGTCTGCTTATTAATACTTTTACTTAATACTTTGTTGACTTTCCTTTTATGAATTTTGAAGCGTACCGGTTGCTACCCACGAGTTATTTCGTTTGGAAACGTAAATAATTTCTACGCAATCTGCCAATCCTTATTTCACTCTTTTAAGGGTTGATTAAAAAATGTTTTAAATTAGGTTAAAGTATTTTTCAAAGGTCAAGTTATATTCATAATAATTTAATAATTTAAAAACAATCGAAAGGAACCACCACCAAACCAGCTACTAATAATAATATTATTCTATCTCCGAACTAAACTCTTTTTTTATTGTAAGGTGACACCCCTTTCCAAAAGGTAAAACGATAATTGGGTTAAAGCTATGTTAATGTTGTATCAATGTTGCACGTTACTTATCTGCGTTAGGCAGCATCAAAATCGACAATTCCTGTGACTGTGATTTTCCTTGCAAAAGCAGTTTGTGAGCGGGACGAGAAGGGGAAAACACTACCGTGTTAGAGAGCAGAACAATTTCTCACGAATCAACTTGCGTTTTTCGCTCTAACGCAAAGGTTACGACACGTATGACTTATTTGTACATAAATTTCTTGATAAAATCAGTAAAGCCTTTGATAACAAGATCGAGCTCAGTGGCGTGGAGAGGTCTACGTCCAGCAGTGAACGGAAATAGGCAGATAATGATAGATGACAAAAAATTGGAGAGTATAATAAAAATGTCATGATAAAAAAATTTGATCAAGACTGTAGGTGGTCTTATGCTAATTGTAAGATAAGATACGGTACATTCTAGTCCTTAGGAGTAGCACTTCTGTCATGAAGTACTTCAAGAAAGTCAAGAAGTAATTCAGGATTATCTAAGAATGCATACAGATATGTGTAAATTGGAGTAACCAATCTATTTATAAGAAATAGAAGAATACTTCGAATTGTGCGTGAAGAAGTAGAAGATAACGTTCGCTATTTATGCATAAGAATATTTTAATTGGAAGGTGAGGGAAAAAAACCGGATGATAATGCGTACTGACCCTAAACAGTAGGTCTCTCTCTCTCTCTTTCTCTCTGTGAAATGCACTAAATGACAATGCGTATCAACCCTAAGCCGTAGCTCTCTCCTCCTCAGTTGCTGTAAGCCGTAGCTCTCTCCTCCTCAGCTGATGTAACTCACTGTTACTTTTTTGATGACAATAAACTGTCGTTGCATAAACTACCCAGTTCCCAGGGACACCAACGGAATATAATTTCAGTTTTTGCGTTAAATGCCTATTGTTCTATATGTAATAGCATTTTTTATATTATTTTAATTACAAACAATAGAGTATTTTTAATTAAGTTATAAATACCTCAGAAAACTTTCTATTTATAAATGATTAACAACTCACAACAGCCACAAGGCTATGTGCAGTAATTTTTGGTAAATTGACATTAATAAATTATTAAACGATAAAAAAACTAAATAACTACTTATGTACATATTTTAATTATCATCGATGCTATAAAAATCAAAAACATTAAACATAACATTTCAACAATGCTTTCAAGAGAACAACGAAAATAATTTGACAGGTACCGTGAATAAGAATTGGTTTCTTAAAAACCAATCAATCGATTCCATCGCCAGAATCAAAGGGAATAGTTCTTCGAACTCAATACGCCGCAGTAAGTTAAAAAAAAAATTCGCACGCTGAAACGCGTATTCCATATTTAAAAATTCAATTCGAACCATCTGGCACCCAATCATACGCAGCGCGGCCATTTTAAAAAAACAAAACTGGTCAAGGAATGTACTCGGTCAGCCAAGTTGTTTTGCACCTGTCATTTCTCGGACCTGTTCTCAGCGGATGTGTCGTGCATTCACCCAGAGCGAGCGAAACAGAACTATAAGCGTGCCGATAGAAAGAAACGAAGATAATAAGAAATCACAGATAAAAAAGAGATGGGTATATCGTCGCGTGGCGCGAAAGGGGGACACAGCTACGAGCGTGATCAGTAATCCTGCTTTGCTTGTTATATTTAATAAATCCAGTTATAATAAGAAAGGTAGCGTGTACTTTGGAGGCTTCCGAGACTGTGACAACATCTCCTTACGTACATGTACATAAGGTTTAAAATTAAGATCAAAATAACAATGTAGCCAGCCTGACGATAGAGCGTGAATAAGTAGTAGAAGTTTGCATGGCACAAACTTTTGTCAACGTTATTAAGGTCTTATGGGGTGGTTTATGTGTATATAAAATTAGAAATTACCACGTTGATTACTGTGGGCACTTAATTATTATAAAAGAGTATTATCATGACATGAGAGATACATTTTATTGCTTTAGGGTTGTCAACAGTATTATACATTGTAGTAACATGTTCAGGTTCATATCATCGGTTACATATAATTTATTAGGAAAATGTGTTCAAGCCGTTCGAAAAGATATCGTGATTTTTTTTGATAGCATGACGATAGCTTAATAAAACGACATAGTAGAGTAAAATCCCTATTCTTCACATTCTATTCAAATTCGTACTGTCTGTTACTTTCATCAATAAGTTAAAACAAGTTCCCGACTATTTCAATAATATTCAATAACATACATGTTAATAATTAAAATATTTTCTAGGTAGTAATCGACAACCCTAACGATAGAGTGCTCCAGATAAACACACTGACACGCGAAGCGCAGCAAGACTACACTCCTGAGGGGTAGAGAGACATTAACTATAAATTCACCTCCATTTTTAAATCAGATAAATTGGCCGGATGATATAAAATATTAAAGAAAAGAAAAAGAAACGAATAAATTATGCTAGAAAACTGACAGTAAATGAATCATGTAGAAAATAAAAAGTACCCAATTGTTATAGAAATGAAAAATAGATAAAGTAGAAAACAGAATCTAGAGAAGAAAGATATATTTAGATCTATTTACATTAGTGCCTATAAATTTAAAGATGAAAAGTACTGCTATAGTTTGAATAACTTTTGTTACTCCTCCATCAGTCTCCCAATCATTCGCATAACCTCCAAAGATATAATTATTTTACAATACATGTTTATAGACTACAGCATGTTAGTGTTGATCGACCCTAAATGCCACCTACATTATTACGAAGTACATAGGTAAAAGACGCAGGTGAGAAACACGACTTTAATATACATCGATTGCTACTGGGATTTCCAAATTTGTTTACGGGGAGAGTGATAAAAATAGACAAACGTCAGGTTTTGAGGGAAGAGATATTTGGCACTCAGTACTCTCTGTTTATTCCATAAATTATCAGATTGATTATACTATAATAAAAATGATTAATTGTACGACCATAGTCGTATTTAAAAAGGTTAATTACTGTGTAATGTGAGTGTGCTAAAAACCATATTTTGGGTTAAGTAACACTGAGCACGGTAGGGTGTTAATGGTTAATGGGATCATTAGAGATTATTAAGTAATCTATTTCAGTTATTATATTGGCACTTTCAGTGAACCTTGTTCTCATTCATGTCAGCCTCTTCAGTTCTGCTGCTAGACGTAGGACTTTCCCAAGGCACGCCATAACACCCGATTCTCCCCAGATGTCGTCTAGCCACTAACACACGCCTTCTTCCAGTTCGTGGTATCCATTCTAGAACTCGTCTGCCATAACAGTCATCTTTTCTACGACATAACTTCGTATGCAATAAATAAATCTAGCGGTCCAGCTGGCCACCAATTATTATCATTCTAACGTGTCTCTCGTGAAGTGTGCCACAACACACGCTCTTCCGCTGATCTTGTCTAATGACTACCATTCTGTTTATTTGTAACGATGCTGCATGGTGGATGACTTCTGGTTCTTACCCTACTCATTTTTTCCCAAGTATAGTTTAATTTCTTCAACCATATATACATACAACGGGATGTATACGACACAAAAAGATTCGTATTATGACTGTAACAGAATTTAATTATTGAAATTATTCAAATTAACACGTCAATTTCACATTACAATATCGCATAGAAATCGCAGCATCATTGCAATATCAACCTGTCACATCATTGCAATATCAATATGTAGCTTCATTCTATCACCATCATCTCCATCATTAAAGTTTCAATTCACCGTGATTGCGTATCCCGGCGTGTCATTAAAATAAATGATAAAATAATCTACGTACATATGATCGCATGTCAACAATTTCTCTGTTCTTTGTTTTCTCATGCTATAGAAGTTGGCATTATATCTGTTTTTAATTAGTGCTCGTCATGCTGTGTCCCAGTTTGAAGTAACAAACGCAATGAACAGAAGTCGTCAATGATATATGAGTTTGAATGGAGGTGGTTATTGTTGGCTATGATTGTGTAAACCTCTGCCCGTCGACATGACAGAGGTGTAAATATGCGAGTAGCATGGTATCTATGATCATTACACATTTATGTGCCACTGTTGGACACGAGATTTTTCTGACATTTAAGGCTTAAGACCAAGGTATACTGCAATCGCCAAGTGCAGATTGGTAGACTTCGCACGCCTTGGAGATTTTTTATTGACAATTGTAAGGCATGTACAGTTCCTTGCAGTAATTTTCTAGGATAATAGTAATTAGCTATAAGTGATATTAAAAAGCTTTTGTTAATTCAGATGTGCATGGTAGTATTTGTATACAGGATTTTGATTTAGTGATTCGAACAGAAACAAGTAGGTACTGTGATTATGATTACGGTCGAACCTCAGCTACCATTTGAAGACTAAAAAGCAAAATAATAACACGCCTGTACTTCCCGAAAAGCTAAGCAGAGGAGTGTGCTACACTCCTTCACCTGTGATATTATTCGTCCCATCGAGTAAAACGGTATAAGCCTATTGCCAATTGCAGACTCCGAGCCACTGCCACCACTTTCTATTACAAAATCGAAATTTAAAAAATTCAATCCAACCAATTCAAATCACGAATTTCCCGATGAGCAGTTGGCTACCACCCGACCGACGTAGCGTATATATAGACCTATATATAGTTGTCTTTTTCAGTCAAGATTACTACCCAATCGAAAAGAAGAGCAATAATGTTATAGTTTTACGAATACATTGTTTTGAAAGAAAAAATCAATGTTTACAGCGGCAGGTCATAAGGAACTTTTACAAAAAAAAAAATACTACATTTTTCTTCATAGATTTAATGAAAATATAAAGCACAGGCAAATATCACAAAGGCATTCTAAATAAAATACTAGATCCTTCGAATTTATTCCAAAACGGAATTTCTATCAATTTTCACAAACTAGTATTCTGCTGTTCATTTAAGTGGTTTTGGTATTTTTCATATTGCTCTAGAGCCTAGACGATCACTTAGTATTGATAAATTATACTATTTGAAAATACTACGCATTTTTCAATATAGTGCGAAATACGGGATAGTAATATTAAAGTGTTTAATAAAAGCGAAACAGACTTTATTAGGTACATAAATACATATATCTAATTCAGAAAATAACGTTACGATTAAACCCAAATAAGACAAAACTAATTGAAATATTACTCTGCATTGTTCTTTTCTGTTCCATTGATTTTCTATAAATCGCGTTTGAAAATCTTTTGGATAACAAGATTAATGTTTTATATAATATTAAAAGTAGTACAACTTTTGAGGTTCAGCCGAGGAATTTCCATTTAAGCAACTATTTCGAGCATCCAGCTATTCGAGCATCTGCCACTCATTGGTTTCATTGTTGACAGACTCTAATTTCAAAAACGTAGTATGTAATTATAACATAGGTACTTGGACAATTTTGAGACTAAATATTTCGTATACAAATGCTTATAAATGTAACGACTTAACTCATGTGCGTTTTTCGGGATGTCCCGACTGATTTCATTCACAATTTCTACTCGGACAACTTAAAGAGTTCCAACTTACTTCTCAGGCATAGAAATAATCGTAACCGATCTCTATGAGTGTTCTCAATTTTGCATAACACTGGATGGATACTCGTGCATATGAGATGAAATAAGCCTAGATATTCTATCTTGAAATTTCCGTTAGTAGCTTGAAGTCGGGATTGAATCCCGTTGTATGGTAATAAACTCATATCCTATTCCATTATACGTGTCATATTAAGTGAAACGTGGGACTACCACCCTGTGCCTACCTCTTCGGAGCATTACAGGCGTGATGTTCAAGCCAGAAAAGTGGCCCACTACAGCTTTATAAAATAAAAAAATATATCGGATTTACATATCTATAAGCCGTACAACAACAAAGATAGGTGACCACAATCAATCCATATGCAAAATCACGCAGCTGCTCTTACTCCAGGATTACGTTCTCTAATCCCTCCAGCGGCGCGCAAGGATGAAACAATTTCCATATATTTGCGCGGGTAGTCGTATTTAGTGGCGCGAGGCCGATAGTGCCCGCGACGGGTCACGCGGTGCGGCCGCGACATAGCGGGAACATCGGTTGAACAAAGAAAATTGTATGTTTTTTATTATATAATATGTCAGCGCTTAGCTGCAATCCCGTTTGAAGGACAGATGCGTCATAAGATGAAGCTATTGTAGATAATACTAATAAGATACTAGTAAGATAAAGCAATTGTAGATAGTTTCGTAAAGATTCCGAAAATTGGATCGTGAACTTATTTGTTCACTTGGTTCGTTCGTGTTCTGGCTTACAGAAGAAGGATTACTTCGCTTTGGCAGAAGCAGTTTTTTGTCAAATATGCCAGCTGGAATTTGTGCCTCGCTGTATAACAATAGGCTTTTCCGCTATTCTGTGGAACGTATAAAATAACAGGTATAAGGTGGAGTTATTACACTCCTCTGCTGTCGGTGTGATGGCGCAATGGTATATGTTATGAGACCATAAAAAACCGTTATCTATTTCTAAAACTACAATTATAAATATATAGTTGTACAGCAATGACGTACTGAACTTGACTGGTAGAGAATGCCACTACGCAATAAATCCGCCTTTTCTTGAACTTATCTAGTTTTTTAGGTATTATAATAAAGAACACATACATATATAAATAAATGATGAGGAATTCAATCCGCGCTCGGTGTGTCGCGCGCGTTATAGTAATTTCAGTTTTAAGCCCACGCTTCGAGCGGCTTAACCATATTTACAACGAAGTTTGGACCCTTACTTGATACTGCGTTACTTATTGCCGTAGTTTCCAAGATATGGATAGATTTTGGAATAGTTCCTAAACCCTTAATGTTCGAACAAATAGGCATATGTTTGTTGAGGGACGGTTAAGACCCTCTGTAAGTACGACGGATACACGGTTTATGTAGATTCGTTAGCGCTAAGCTCTCGAAAGAGCTGGGTATTACTACGAACCGATAGATAGGTCACTTTAATTTTTATTATATAGATTAAGTCTTTGTACAATTTGATTTATTGTAGTCGCGCGAACAAAACGAATTTGATTTAAAATGAAACAGCCTTTTGTTCAATAGAGTATACCTACGAACAGAAGGAATAAGCCATTATATATCTATAGCGATCGATGTGTACTTAAATACACATATATACATACATATGATAATGATTATAGTAATTATGTACATTGTATTGACGTTCGGTTTTATATTTTCTAGCACAATATATTAAATATATTACTGGCATTTGTTTCATAATATAGTGAAATGTGGTTTTACTCATTGAAAGCGCGATTGCTGATCGAGTGGTCTTGGGTTCGATCTTCATCCCCGATTCCGGTTCTATGGGGTATACGACACATACAATATGCAAATGGAGCCTTCACTGGAAGAGATCATAGAACCAATTCGCTGTCTCTGAACTAAAATGCTCTATACTCATTAGTTGCTACAAAAAAATTGCTTGAATTTGAATATTTGAAGTTGCTTTAGATATGGCACATTTCGTTATGAACGTCGTTATTTCCTGGCATTAGTTTTAAGATGGCATCCCTTTTCCACCTCAATAAAAGGTTGCTATACCTACCCGTCTCTTTGGATAGCAAGTTTAAAGCATGATTTGAAAACTGTAAAATGATCAAACAATGAATAACTGACACACAAATACACTTCATAACACAGTACAATATAACAGGTATAGATAAATCGATAAACAGAGAAACACGTGCAAGTTTTTACGTAACACAAGAAAAGCTACACTTGGAACATAATTGATCCTGGTACACAAAAACCCCGGTTGCTACAAGACAGGTAATTGCTCTGCGCCGTCAATTGCAGGCCGGGGTTCTCACGCGGGACCAAAGGATTATCACGATATAAGTAACAAGGGATAAAAGGAATTAGTCTATTACAAGGTAAATTGGGAGTATTTTTACAATTATTTTCCTTTTTAATAAGATAACGACAAAACCACCTCACCACCTTTTCCGTGGACGTGAACGGTGGGAGTGTACTACACTCCTCTGCCTACTCGTTCGGGTATTGTAGGCGTGATGTTATGTTTACGAAAATATACCCTGAATAATGTGACATAATTGTATCAATAGATTGGTTATAATTCGAGCTGTTCTTTTAAGCCGTAGACTGAGTTCTGCACGTGTGAAACTTAAACGTAACATCACTCCTGTGATCCCTGAAAAGGTTGGCAGAGAAAAGTAGTACACTCCAACGTTTCACCAGTTACGTTTACGTCTCACTATGGAATAGGTGATGAGCCTATTGCCGTGCACTAGACCAACGTGGAAGACATGTTTATCTCCTATTTAAAAATATAAAAAAAAACTTCGTTAAATCGAAATAGAATGAAGTTGTATGCTTTTCCCTCGCAGCAGTATCAAATCTCCATTTATTCCATTGGTTGACCAATTGTTTCTAAAACAATTTGTTTCTACCTGAAAAATGTTACCGCTCCACATATGTATAGGTTAAAGACCAACTTAGTCTTTAAAAGTAGCTTCGCACATCTGCCTAACA